>VURO01009418.1:30137-43202 GCA_015108175.1 Pelvicachromis taeniatus
AACTTCCCCTTCCCCCCCACTCCAATTCCTGCCACTGGAACAACAGGAATTGGTGGGAACTTGGTGTCTATTGTCCTCCATGTAAACACTCAGCAGCTTCGAGCAGCAGCTTGTAAATGTCACCACAGCTTGCTGTGGTTGTTGATGAAAGGGGACAAATATCCAGCGCAGTTCAATTTCTGTCCTCGTGTAAACACAGGGGGCTGTGGGATTGTTCTGCGCTGGGAGAACAATATGCAGCGCTGCGGTCACACTGTGGATTCAGTGGAAATGTGTGAACTCAAGCGGCCTCGCAGGAGGAATTATGGAGATTGTTCTCTGTGTCTTTGATTTTGAAATGCCTCCGTGTCGAAATGTATCTCACTCTGTTTGCTAATGGTAGCTTCTGAGTTTGCCTCGAACCTGTATTCGTTGATGCTTATGATCTTCATCCTCTTTCTCGTTTTTTTCATAGGAGGTCTGTGTCAGCTCCACGGCGGCATCCGTGTGTGCAGCTGTCGCGCAGGGTTTACCGGCCAGCGCTGCGAAATCAACATCAACGAGTGTGCTGGAAACCCCTGCCTTAATGGAGGCACCTGCCAGGACCGAATCAACGACTACACCTGCATCTGTCCTGCCGGCTACGGAGGGCGAAACTGCGACCGGATCCTGAACGAGTGTTCCCTTCGGGCCTGCCTCAATGGGGGTACTTGCAGTGGAGGAGGTGGGCCAGGCAAGTCTCCAGCAACTTGCACCTGCCCCGCTGGCTTCACTGGACCCCGATGCGAATTTTTCGCCGTCACCTCTCCGGTGACCACCGGAGAGAACAAAGATGGCTTCCAGTGGGCGGCTGTTTCTCTGGCTGTTGGACTGGTGGCACTGCTGGTGGTGCTGTGCATGGTGGGCTTGGCCTTGAGGCACATCTACAGGCAAGCCCATAGGCAGCGAGGAGAATCAGAGACTATGAACAACTTGTCCAGCAGTCAGAGGGATAACCTGATCCCAGTGTCCCAGCTGAAAAACACCAACCAGAAAATCAGCCTGGAAGTAGACTGTGACTCAGAGAAATCAAACTTTATTCATAAAAACTATCACTTGGACCCTTACAACTCGAAGTCAAAGGAGTTCAAGGACGAAAAATCACAAGAGGATAAAAGTCTTATTTATGACAAGTGTTTAGATGATAAAACGTCTTTGAGTAGAGTGTACAGGTAAGAGAAAACATCTTTATACTCTCATCTTGACTGAGATAATGTCTGTTAAAGTACTACTTATTCCACTCACATAGACGCATGTGTATATATACGGGGCTCTACTGAGTAGAAATGACTGTTACATATGAGAAGCCTTTCTCATGTAATCCTGCAATATACTCATTTGCGCCCAACAGTGGGCCCCCCAACCACGCATTGCTCTTCATCCACAGAGTTTATATTGAACAATTGCTTAGCTATGCACCACACACTCTTCTTTGCTGCCTCGCCGCATGTGTATACACCTAACGCATAGTTCTGCCATGTGCTTCTAGTTTACGTTAACACAAAGTGTGATTTGTGTTTTGCAGTGAAAAGCCAGAGTGTAGGATATCTACGATATGCTCCTCGAGAGACTCCATGTACCAGTCGGTATTTGTTATAGCGGAAGAGAGGAGGGAATGCGTCATAGCGACTGAGGTAAGGCAAATAAATAAATAAATGAATGAAATAAAATCACACCTTCATCAGCGTTTGCTTTAGATCCTCTATTGAAAATCCAATAGGGTTGTCCCAAGTGCATGATTCCTCACTAGTACACCAAGATTCATAGGAAGAGATGCCTCTTGCTTTTTTTTTCCTTGGTTTTTTTGGTATTTTGACCTAAGCTGAGGGGAAAACCGAATCACATGCATTATTGGTTTCTATAAATTATGCTGGCTACACTTTATCTTGGCCATATGATGACCTAAAGTGAGAACCTATAATGATTTCTCGCACATGTTTGGCTCTGCTCGGTCTCAAAGGTGCTATGTTTTAGTGCTGTGGCTTTAAGTGGAATTTTTAGGATGTTTACTTCCAAGCAAAATATAACTGTGATACCAGAGCGTTTGAGCTTGGAAACTGTTTTTAATTTGCTGTTTTTGTGTTGTTCAAGTTATTTGGTCTAACTCCATTTTTTTTTTTTTCCCTCTTTTTCATCCCACAGGTATAAACTGTGAGTGTCAGAAGGCAAGGGAACAAGGGGAGGGAAAAAGACACAATCAAGGCAGAATGTGATATTCTGGATTGTTTACAAATGCTGAGAAGAGACTGGAGATCATTTTAGATGTTCACTGCTGCTCTGGAACACTTGAGAACTGGAGAGGGCAGAAAAGTCTGCTCTGCAAAAAGGAAAGAAAAACAAAAAAAGAGGACACAAATTAAAAACTTTGACCGAGTGTTTGTATGCAACACATGTACAGTGAAGGACCTCTCTCAGTCATGACAATGGTTAAATGGACTGGCAAAAATAAAAAATAGACTGACTGCATGAGGTGTGAGGACAGCATCGGTGACATTATTAAACGTCTAACCTTGGCCATCCTGGACAGTAAAAAAAAAAAAAGGAGCTAAAGGTTGGAGTGTCGCCCCTCATATCTGACCTGGCCTTGTGTGATAATCATGATGACTTTGACAGCCAACCAATCAGTAAAAAAGAAAAGGTGCCTAAAGATTTGACCACTCCAAATCCACCCCCCCACCCACACACCTTTCCCATTCTCGCCTGCTATGCAAGACTCAGGGTCCAGAACTCACTCCATGTCACAATCCAACCTCACCACCGCTGAGTTCTGAATGTCTGAAACTAATCTTCAGCTGTCAATCACATGGAAAAAAGAAAAAACAAAAGACATGGGGGAGGGAGGGCTGGATGGACACGTCATGCGCAAGGGTGAAGATTGTATGCAGCCCAAATTCACTAGAAGCCTTAAAAAAAACAGGGGGGTTGAATGCTCAGTTGTGTGCCCTTGTCTGTCCTTGGATCGATTTGCACTACAAAATAAATAAATAAATAAAAGCAATGGGGGGAAAAATACTTTGAGAATCAACAGGGATTTGAAGAGAAAACCACAGTCAGTGCAGTGCCAGCAAGATCCAAGAGGAAGGGAAAAGTTTGCGCATAGAAAAAAGGTGTTGGGGTTGTTTTTTTTGTTTTGTTTTGTTTTTAATACAACTGAAAACAAGAGACTCAAAACGAGAAGAAAGAGACTGTCACACCACTGCCTGCCTATAATGAATTTCAAAAGTACAGAACCAATAATGTAATTTTTTTAAATGACTATTTCCAGAGTTTTAATTTAAATATGACACACTGCTCTTTATATGTTTTATAATGTTATTTTGTATATAATGCATATTTATAAGGACCAAACTTCTGAAGAATAAAAAATTCCGTGAACATTTCTGGAAATAAATTATTTTTGAGGTCTTTTCATTTATATCTGTTTAGCTTCATTTCAGATAACAGCATCGGTGCTAACCGCTTCCCTGCAGTATCACAACATCACATATAATGTTATGAACGTTTGGTAAATGAAGGCCCTTGAATGTAGTATGTCTACCTCGAGTAATTCCTGGAAATGCTGTTGGCTCCGGCCCCACTCACTCAGCCACCCACCCCCTTGTTTCTCTCTCCAGCCCTAAATTGGCTTGAAATTCAAATCCGTTTCCACGGATACCACCCCCTCAAGCTGGAAATGGTGAAACAAAGCCCAGCGCGGGGCAAAAGGGGGAACGCCTCCCCACCACCACTACTCTTCTCTCTCTCACCCCTGCCTCCCCATAAAGCTCGCACACGCAACCGTGCGCACACGCACAGCCGTCCGAGCAGATGCCGTGGGGGAGCGCGGTGTGAGTCTGTAGTGCCATAAAAACAGCAGCATATGCCAAGCCTCTCGGCCTGTGTGCACGACCCACAGAGCTCTCCTCCCATAAAAAATACACTCAGGCACTTGCAGGCTCCCCAACTGCTCTGCCTCCCCTTCAGGGTTAAGAGCAATATTTCAATGCCCGGTTCCGTACCACCCACTCCTCTGCAAACAAAGCTGGAGAGAGGACCTGGCACCAGCAGAGGGGAGGGTGAAACCAGATGGAAGCCAGCGGATCTGCGAGGATTCCACATAAATAAATAGTCAACTTTTCTGAAATAGACATGTGTATCAGAGTACTCTTGATCGTCTTACTACCCTTTGCCCTCCTTATCTTTTTGGAAAATAGCCACTGTTCTATACAGTTTGGGAGAACACTTAAGGATCAGTGGTTTATTATTATTATTTTTATTTGGTCTTTTTCCTTTCTCTGTGTGTGTGTGTGTGTGTGTGTGTGTGTGTGTGTGTGTGTGTGTGTGTGTGTGTGTGTGTGTGTGTGTGTGTGTCATCCGCAATTATCAGAATCTCTCCCAACTCCAATTAACAGAAATGCTGCAACAGTCAACACCCCCTAATCAGCAGCAATCAACACTCAGCAGAGAATCTGGATGGTTTTTCCCTCACTCACTCACACAAACACACACACACACACATCCTGTCAGCCCGTTGACCTAGGCATCCTCATCCTCCGCTAGTGCGTGTTCATTTAAAAAAGAAAAAAGAAAGGAGTTTGAATAGGGGAGCTTCCGCATAGGCTCGGAAAAAACATACGCGCTATCATGGTGATGAATCACCCAGTTAAAGGCCTCTCACGCTGTGGTCATCTGTTACCTGACCCAACCTGATAAGCGCTTCCCACCGTCCCCACACTCACACCTACGAGCAGGAGCGCGCTCTCATCCACACTCCATCGCACATGCTAAGGCGCTGCTCTTTGGCCTCTCGGTGTCCATAACACGACCAGGCATTTTCATTGTGTTATAATCACAGCATCCTGTTTGTGACCCAGTGACATCAGTTCCTGTTTCCTCTCTGATAAAAAAAAAAAAAAAAATGCAGAACATGCCGGTGCAGGCCGACTGCTTTTCTCACGCATCGTTTTCATTTCGTTCTGCACTTAGCTCGCACTCATGACTCTGGTTCTCAGGAAACATCCTCAAAACAAGCCAGGGCGCAGACAAACACACTAATCACTGCTATTTATTCCCAATCTAGGAAAAGGGAAGAAAATAACAAGTATAATTTGATGTGGGAGCGAGGCAGATGTTGAAAGTGCCAATCAGGAGTAAAAGCTGCAGGTTGTCTTTCTTTTTATAGCTGGACCTCTTTGGGAAGCCCAACTGGCTTCAAACAACATGAATGTGCCGTTGTTGGTATGTGTGTCCTTGCCCTGCCCTGTTAAAGTGAGCCCGATCCAAATATTGATAGTATTGATACCAACCCTGTTATCGGTATTTGTATCAAATTGATACAAGTACAATGAGATTGTTCTACTATGAAAAATGTTTCAACCTTTTTCTGTTCAAATATCGTGTCTATTCTAGTTAAAGCCTACAGCACATTTAAACAACAGAAGCTGACCCAAAGTGCTTTAGAGACAGACACGTTTACATTCAGGGTCTCCAAAAAACAAAGTTTCAATATACACAAAAAGCTGAAAGATGGGCTTTACTGTCGAAAGTGAAAATGACCACAGTGATTTAGTAGTTATTAAAATGTGTTTAGAAGTTAGCAAATTGATGATTCATTGATAAATCATGACACACTGACACCCATTCTCCCCTACATAAGCTGCCTTTATAGGTTAAACTTATCAGCATCTGTATCTGTATTGGTAATGGTATCTGCAATGCTGGCCCAATATTTAGTTGGCATCACATCTATACTAAAATGTGCAGTATGGCGCAGGACTACTGAACTTGACATGCTCTTACAGCTGCCTCGTTAATTAAGAATAGGTGTCAGTAAGAACCCCCCACCCCCACCCCCACCCCCCAAACGCACACACACACACACACACAAAGGAAGCAGGGGATCAGTACATGCCAACATAAAACCTGCAGGAACCCTTATGTTTAACTTAAAAGCCACACTTCTAGAGCAATAAGCAGGTCTGCTTTCCCTTGCCCTGCAACCAACCTTTAATCAAAACGAGAACCAGTCAAACACACTGTACAGTTTATTAACCCACACCCTCATCTAAGATAAACATGCATTGACCTTAAAGCCTTCTCAGTTTACTTTTACATCCAAATGATCTGTCCTAGTTACCCCCTAACCTTTTTTCTAACATTTATAAAAGAATGCATACCCTGTGTCACTGCATACATGTGCGGGGGAAAAAATAGAGGTCAGGAGGTTTTACTAGCATATCAGGACTAATTCGACACATGTATGAGAACGTGTCAGCATGGGGCTTGAGTGATGATCTTAGATTGGTTTCATGGCAAAGACAAATGAATGTATGAAAAACAGACGTGTGCAAACATCGGAGCAGTGGGTGCCACTGAAGTCCTTGGCAGGCGAGAGCAACATGTGAGAATGTAGCAGAGAGCTTGAGAAGCTGATGGATGTGAAGACACAATGGGCGGGAAGCTCGCGCGTGTACTGCAGGGTCGCTCAAAGGGCTGGATGGGGTGTCGCTTTAGATTTATGTAGAGCTGATACAGTGGCCTAGCCTCTTATCAAGACAGATAATGCCAGCTATTTATAGATAATCTATGTATTGAGCACAGATGAGCCTCTGCTATCACTGTATATCAGATCTAACAGGAGTGGTGGGCATTTTTGTGCTTTTGATCAGGTCTGAGGCTGGATCCTTCTGTGCATCCCATCTCTGTTATTTTGTCTTAACTGAGTTCCATGTTTTAGCTGTGTTGGCACTTTGCCATTTTCTTTCTTATTTTTTTAATAGGGTTTCAAATGCATTTTAAACCTTACATGAAGTAGAAGTCCATACATGCTATGATTTTGCAGGAAATCCAAAGAAAACATACTTGATTATTACAATATATATGAAGGAACCTGCGTGTTTGTGTGTTTAAAAAGCTAGAATAATTTAGAAAGAGTATGCTTCCTCATTATAACTGCAAGAAAACGATTGAATCTGGTCACGTTTTGGAGTTTACGCTAGTAGCTACACAGTCAGAAAAAGAATCAAAGCTCAAATTAACATGTTATGGTGTCGTAATGGGCCCCATTTGGATACATAATGTATGCTAAGACTGACTAGAAAAGATGGACGTAGCCACAGTGAAGTTATCCAATGAATGGTGCACTTCCTTTTTGAAGGCTCGACTTGGGCTAAAGCCTATCCAGGGTGGAATATACCCCGGGATACACCCTGGACAGGTTGCCAGTCCACTGTAGGGCTACCACAGAGGGACAGACAACAGAGAGCCGTACATACACACCTACAGCAAAATTTAAAACCTAACATACATATTTTTGGACTGTAATAGGAAGATGCAGCAGAGAACATGCAGACTCCACACAGAAAAGCCACAGCTAGCTGGTGGATTTGAACCCAGTAACACAGAAGAATAAGTAAGTAAGTCAATAAGTAAATCCTATTAATTAATACACATATTTATATAGATTTTTTTAAATTTTTATTTTAGGCACCATTGGTACACCACACAGTGCCACACTGCTGATGTATTACAAAATTTGAAAAAAGAACGAAAAATGCAAGACTAATAGACACCTAGTTTACATAAAGTAGCCTGTGTGCTTTTTTGGTAAACTTTGAATTAATGACCACTTTAAAGTAACTGTGATCATTTAATAGTGATACTAATAATAATCGGTTCATTTGCAGCTTAAGTGACTGTATTTTTTCTGGATGCCATAAAGTGAAGTCACGAACTCTGACTTTTTGAGCAGTTGGACTAAATCACATGCACTCTCTCATACACATATTCTTTTTCTGTAAAAATTGTGTGCTTCTGTTCTGTGTATGTGTTTCTTTGCTGCTATTAGAACCAAATTTCCCCCTGTGGGACAATTAAAGGATTATTCTATTCAATATACATCCATATAAGGTCCTGTCTAACTCCCTGAGATGTGGTTTCCATCTCTCCTGTGCAAAGTCATATCTTTCAATTAGAATAATTTATCTATGCATTGTATCAAAGTGAAGCAATTGTGTATGTGTTCTTTTTATGTGGTGAAATAAAATGTGTGGATCCTATAGGGAATCTCCTATAGGTACATCTGATGCAATGCCTTGGTATGTTGCTTGGTTCCTGCTAAGGCCCTGAAACGCTTTGGGAAGTTGCATCAGCCGTATGAATCGCTGAAGCTTTTGAAGAGAGTGACAACGCATTGGACCAATCACAGATTTATTCGTTTTGAATGACAGATTATCGAGCAATTGCGTTGAAAGATGGCGATGCCGGTCAAGTCATTTTTAACCAATAATATAACGAATTCGTTTTCTAGTCCCGCCCTATTCGGCGCACCGAAATCTGTTTGGACAAACGCGATTATTTGTTAACGCCTTTATAAATATGATTGGTGTAAAACGCCGAAGAGGATCCGCCTACGTCCTGCAGACTCTATAAAAGTAAGATCCCTGCTTCGCCATGTTATCGAGGAAACGCGTCAGACTACAGACACATCCTGGCTGGTGTATGAATATTATCGTAGCGTTAAAAACCGTAACGCCTGTAAATTCTCGATCCTTTAATTCGGTTATTTTTAAAGTCGACCATCACCAGCCAGCCAAGCAGCTGGCAAAAAGTGGGGTTTTTCTTTTTTTTCGACATTGAGCTAAGGGCCAAAGCGGCTGCCATGGATTTTTAAGGCATAATGCGGCACCTCTAATGCAATGGCAATGCACAGTGCAAGGCAAAACCAACAGCGAAATTCCATCTTCGCAACTGCCAAGCAGTTGGGCTCAAATACCGTCCGCGGTATACCTGCGAGCCAACCGGTACCTCTGCTCCTGGACCGACGGAAGCTAACGCTAGCTAGCTAGTCATCTTAGCTGGTTCAAAAAATCAGTCAGGAAAAAAAGCTCCATTTTTTTTCATTTGAACGTCGTCAAAACTAACGATCTAAAAAAAAAAACATGAAGCCTCAAGATATCATCGCCGGGAAGACCAGCCTGTGGATCTTCGGGTACGGGTCGCTGGTGTGGAAGCCTGACTTCAAATACAAGAGAAGCAAGGTCGGTTATATTCAAGGCTACAAGAGACGCTTCTGGCACGGAGACAACTTCCATCGTGGGAACGATGAGTTGGTAAGATGAAGTAATGTTTACTTGTTAACGGGAAAATGATTAGATTATTTAGGATGGCATGTTATGTGGAACAGCTGGGTTCACACTGCATCAGGCGTTGTTCGTGACGTGACTTTTTTTTTTTTTTTTTCTTCTCTGCAGCCCGGAAGAGTGGTGACGCTGATCGAAGATGATGACGTAAGTGGAATTTTCTGCTTCCTATTGGTTTACAGTAGAAACTGCAGTGGAGTTTCCAGTGTACATCACTTAATTGAATGATGACTTGATGTGCTTTTCTCTTCCTCCACAGGAGACCACTTGGGGTGTGGCGTTTGAGGTGGCAGGCTCACAGGTGGAGGAGTCCCTGAAGTACCTCAATGTGCGAGAGACAGTCTGCGGTGGCTACATGACCAAAATGGTGGATTTCTTCCCCGATGGGGAGGACCAGCCCCCAATTCAGGCGCTGGTTTACATCGCCACCTCCGACAACCCTCTCTACCTGGGCCCAGCCAGCTCGGAGGAGATCGGCACCCAGATCGCTATGTGCAGAGGGAAGACGGGCCACAACCTGGAGTACCTGCTCCGGCTTGCGGAGTTCATGAGGAGCAGCTGCCCACATGTGGAGGACCATCACCTGTTCTCCATCGAGGCCGCAGCATTGACCATGGTGTCTTACCTGTTAGCAGCACAGTAGCTCGTACCCTTTGTTTCACTAGCATGTAATGGAAAGAATACACTACACACGAGGCTTTGATCTATGTTCTACTTGTGTTTTACATTCTGTAGCTCCATCACCATCCAGTGTACAAGAAATACTAAAGTGGAAAAAGAAGGGTAGCTTGATCTCATGTAATGTTGCTGAATACAATCACTACAATGTTCACTGTAAACACGGTGTTTCTTCACTAACGGTTTTGATTTGCACGGTGCAACTTCCGTCCCAATTCAGAAGGTACTGCTGTCGCTCGTGGTAGAGTGCGTTGATGTGTCAAAGAATAAGTGTCAAGTTAAATAAACATCAATTTTAAAAGTGGAAATGACTGTTTTGTGTGTTATTGCTGGAATGGAAATGGGTTTTCTTTGTAGCTCCAGCTCATTTTAAAAAGTTCTGTTCTCAGTCAGGAAAATCTGGACATATTAAAGGTGGCAGTTTAATGTGTGCACAGCATAGAGATGTATTGGAGAACTGATTTAACCAGTGATCTTAAAATAAAGAGCACTGGAGGAGAAAATGTTTCTGTAGTGCATTTTCCCAAGGTGTTTCCCACCATAACCTGTGGTGAGGGAGACTTTCAAGGTGTGGCTGTGTACATGTCATAAGAACACAGACCATGCATAGCTTCCCGTGCCAAGAAGCCGCTTTTCTGACATGCTCTCTAAAAGACATCTGGGTTACAGGCTGTAACTCAACATCCTCAACATCAGCATTCTAAGAAGTCAGTAAAGCTCTTTTTTTTTTTTTTTTTTTTTTTCAGGTCTCCTGAGTGTTCATATACAAACATAGGTCGGACACACCCAAACGTTGGCCGGAGCAGCTTGTACCCTGGATGTGATTCAAGTCAAAGAGTCTATCTAGGTGAAAAGGCTTATATAACTGCTGACCGGGAACAAGCCCAGACCTGGACGTCCTGTGTTTACAAGTCTGCTCCGTGGTCGTGTCAAGAGTGCGCCAGGAAGAACGCGCTGCAGATGCGCTCACTGAGATGAAATCTCAGCAGCGTCACATAAAAATGGCGACATGGACCTCAGATACATCTCTGTCGGTTTGATCGCCTCTCAAATGGGTTGTTTTTCTATTATTTCCTTATGTCAAGGCTCAGTTCTTCCAAATGATTTTTCATAAACACCAACTTAAAATAGAAAACGATCTGAAAGTGCCAGAGGTTTGGAATATCTTATCTCTCAGATAAAAGTTTCCCTCCCAGTGAAGCAAAGTTCAAAAGCTGCCTGTAGCACAAAAAAAAGCCTACATTTGGCAATCTTTTTACAGTCTACTTCTTTAATAGTTACTCCAAGAAAAACTGCCCACAGCGAGGTCTGTATATTATTCTGAGCAACACAGATCTAATTTCTTGGAACGACTACAGTAGAAAAGCTTAAATGTAATTTTAAGATTGCTGTAAGGACCACAAATTCAATTAGGGTTGAATGTGACCTGTGGCTGTATAAGGATGCCTTACTAATGAGATTACAGGTATCAGGTTTAGTTTTGCTCCGTAGAGTTGTTAATCATACCTTTATCTTGTTTTAAATCAAAAACATGGGAATTATTTATTTATTTATTTTTAAATGGTCCCAGTGTTCGGGTGTGTTGGTGAGTTTATGAATCCATGATTTTGGGATTGTTGGAGTCAGGAGATGCTGTAAAATCACTTTCTGGCTAAAGGGTACGGAGAGCCTTACAAGGGTAAGGAAGCAGAAACAACAAGAGGGGCGCCAAACAAAACGGTTTTATGAAAAAGCCGCAGGTGAGCAAACACTCGTGTGATAACAGAAACTGTTGTTGAGCTTCAGATGTTATATTTAAATAAAGAAAAAGAAATGAATAATGTTTGTATTTATAGCCATGAGTGGAATAAAGTGTACAACTACTGAGAAACTGACTTAAAGATATCATTGGATGAAGTGTTTTCTCTGCTCTTGTGCTGCACACGTGTTTTAGTTTTGTGAGGGATGGCAAGGCATGTTTTTCAGCTGGCAAAGTGAGGTTTCCACCTGGCAGTGGTCTACTGGTATGTGACCCTTCGTTTGTGGAAGAAATTAACAGAGTAATATGAAGCTTGTATGAAATTTGTGGATTTCCAAATGTCATTTAGCCCTCGTTTCAGCTGTACTTTTTAGACCTAGTACTTTATTAAATTTAGTAATTATTTCATTCTTCGTCCTTTATTCCATTTCTTTTCTTTGCCAGTGCAGATTCCTTCCACTGTTGCAGACCTGGAGTCCACAACAGGACAGTGCCAATTTAAAAACAAACAAACAAACAAACAACAGAATCAAATTGCTCAGATTTCGCCATCTTTTATTTTCAGTTGACTCCTGTTAGTAAAATGACAGATGCATTTCTTTGTATGTACACATGACTTATAAAAATAGTCAGGCAAATGAGGGAAAAAGCCAGAGGAAATGTCACTTTCATTCATCATTATGTACAATCGATATAGAACATTGCATGTTAATCACGCTATAAACACAAAAACAAATCTATTAGAACAGATGTAGTGCTCAACTCAGGACACTGATGCAAACCTGTTTTTTTTTTGTTTTTTTTACCTGTTTTTTCTTTCTGAAACATTAATGACATCTAAGAGAACCACAGATTTCTCGTCACATATAACAATTTTGAAAAAAATTAAGAAAAAAAAAAGGCTCCAAAATTCACAATTTACAGTTTTACAGGTGAAGATTTTTCCGCAATTTTTGTGAATCGCACGTTTTTAACTTAAATAACTTAAGACGACCAAAACAAATGAGAATCAATTCATAAGGTTAACATTAGCAGCATTGCTGTATCGATCAGTACCCCTCATTTTAGAAGACCTTTTCTTTTTTCTTTGTCTTTAAATTATTTTCCCCATTGGACACAAAAAAATAATCATAAATTTTCCATTTCCACCTATACATGAACACATTTTATGGACACAATTTTAACTGCCTGCCTGTTGGTTTCAGTACATCTTTCACTACAAAAATAGGAGCTTTAGTACAAAAGCTGTTTGGTTCGTTGTGGGTTCACATTAAGCTCTGTAAAATGCAGACTTGTCCACCAGCTTTGCGCTGAACATATCTACAGAACAATTAAATAACCTAATGTGCATGTAGGAGAATCAGTAACACAGAACAAAAAAAAAAAAAACAAAAAAAAAAAAAAAAAAAAAAAGGGAAAATAGAAAAAAAAAAAAAACAAAAAAAAAAAAAAAAAAACGAAACAAAATAACAATTAAAAATTTAAAATAAAACAAGGGAAGACGTGGCTCAG
>VURO01009419.1:1121-27140 GCA_015108175.1 Pelvicachromis taeniatus
GAAACCAAACCCCCCCCCCCCCCCCCCCCCCCCCCCAAAAAAAACCCCCAAAACATACGGTAGCAACTGTCTTGAAGAAGAAAGGAACGAGAAGCGTCAGTGTGTATCTGCTCATGGTGAAACTGTACATAAGCAAGGCTGTAGTTAGAAGAGCGTGATGACAATGTGGATGGGCGCTCCCGCAAGAAACATGGTCGACAACCGGAGAACGTGACACGTGGAAGACCCCATCGGAGGAGGAAGGAATGTGATTGTTTTCACTTGAGCTTTCCCGAGCTTCCTCGTTTCCCTCGCTGATGTAAACCGACCCAGTTTCAGGTGAGGAAAAACAATGTAAACTAGCGCCAACACTGCAAAAGGTGATACTGGCGTATAAGGGTGCAAGAATTCAACCTGCAGGCGTAACAAAAGATTCCTGCAGCGCTCCAGTTTACAAAGAAAAGCATCGACCATGCTGCTTGCAGAGTGAATATTCATGAGTGTGTGTGTATAAATATACGTATGTGTGTGTATTTTGTGATTTCTTATGTTTTTCTGCTGGTATATTCAGGACATGTACCCCCCTGTTCTATCCCTACTTGAGAGCTTTAGCTACAGAGGAGTAGGCGAAGTAGATCTCCTCGTCGACCGGGCAGGTGGAAGAGAACTCCTCCCTCGCATAGGCAGCGTTCAAGTACCTCCAGAGGTTTTTCAAACTCTGAGGGATGGTGAAGTTTCTGTATTTCAAACACACCACCTGTGAAGATAGAGAGAGGGGAAAAAAAGAGAGGCATCATTACAAAAAAACAAAGCAAAACACTGACTCATCCTTATAACCCATCATTCTCATTCTGCGTTGCTTTAAAAATCAAAAGATCACCTTCACAATGTGGAGCTTAGGCAGCAGGTTGCAATCAGCCAGAGTGAGCGCCTGGCCATCCAGGAAGGGGCGTGACGAGGAAGTGACCTCATCGGCGCTATTCTCATCGATCTCGTCAGGAAGTGGGCAACCGAGGTAGTCGTCTAGCTTTTTCAGAGCCTTCAGCAGGCCTTTCTCTAGATCTGAGCACAATGGCACACACAGAAAACACTCAAGCATAAAGCATAAAGAGAGGTGTCCTGATATAAATATATTTAAACCAACAGCAGAGATGAGGGATGAAAAGCTGCACCCAAAGCTCAGCAGGTGACCTTTTTACCCTGAGACCATAATGTTAATAAGAGAGTCTCTCTGCTGATTTTCAGCCCATCGGGGGAATGAGAGAAGCAGCTCAACACAATTTGATGTTGGAAATTAAACCAGGCAGTACTCTAACATTTACTTTATTGCACCATAAGTCTGAGTGGAGCCGACTTACTTTCATTGGTCTGAGGGTTTGAGTTCTTGACGTAAGCAGAGAACTTGGAGAAGACATCCAGGCCCGCCGTGTTGGACTCTGGGTTGCGAGCAGCCAGACGAGGATACCTAGATGTCCAATCACATTAGATATAAATCTTCAAGTGGTTCATGTTGATGTGTTATAGATAACTGCAAGAAGTAAACAAATGCAGTTGCAACCAACTGTGGATTTCTTTATCATTAATCTAATTATTGTTGGGTCTACAACGGAAACACCTGCAAACATGTAGAATTAGACTGTCTAATCTGACGAAGATTCAGATTTAAATGCTGTGGTTTGGAGTTGCCATGCAGGGCTTACTTTTGCAAAATGTTGCATTTTACTGCAAAATTCAGAACAATCAATCTGTGCTCAAAGCCTGCACAGAGATAATTTAAGTATCTCTTTGTGTCCAACAAACTTGCGATATTCAGATCGGATCAAACAAGACAGCTTCACGTTTCACTTTGGAATATAAGTGTTATCTGTATAAGTGTTATCATTGTTGTTATAGAGACAACAATTGTCGTTTGGTAAACAGATGAAGGGAGAGATTACTTTGGAGCGCAGAGATGCTCTTCTAGGAACTCCTCAATCTTGTTGGTGTCGGTTTTCACCTCGCTGCCGTACAACAGGAAGGGAGGCTGAGCACCTGGTGCCAGGTCCTTCAAGATGTCTGGCTTCCTGAAAGCAGGACGGAAAAAGTCCAGAAGACAGACGGAGGAGAGAGTGAGTCAGAAACAGACTCACCCAGAAAAAAAAAATAAAAACAGGAGTGGAAAAGTTTTCCAACTGCAGGAAATTACCCATGTGTGCAGCTACAACGTGTCCAATTTTCACCTAAAATCAAAGTGTGGGAGCTTTTTATCTTTTAACGCCCAACATCTGAATGAAATGCCGCAGGCTTTTTCAGTGCCAGATTCACTTGGGGCCATTAAAACATTGTAAAACTTTCCCTTGTTGCGCCAGCATTACTGAGAAAGATGGAATAAACAAAAGCGGCCATACAGAGTGTGAAGGACGAGTGCTTTCACCTCTTCATATCCACCGTGGTAACGTCAAAGGTGACTCCCTTCAGCCACAGCACCATGAAGAGACGCTGAGAGAAAGGACAGTTGCCGATGCTCTGACCATCGCTTCCTGCCTGGGAAACAAAAACAGAGAATAAAGCCGCCAATTAATGTTACAGTGATGTTTCCATTATGGACTTTTCTCCATAAAATGCTGGAAAATTTGATGTTTTCTCTGGTCATCGATCCAAAAACGCAAAGAAAAGCATTCAAATCTGTGCTGCACATTTGGCCACAGTATGAATTCAGCTGCTGCAGAAACGTGCACCTGGGTTTTTCACCCTTAAACCAACCTGCAAAGTCAGCACGCAGGAAGTCTGAGTCAAGAAAAAGAGAAATATACATCACAAATCCTCAAAGAGCTGAAATCGACAACTAAAAGTGAAGATGTTTGCGCAGCAGGGAATAGCTGCTGTAAAATACAGCAAATGTTGGTATGATCCAATACTTAAGTAATTATTGGGCAAGTATTGCTTATACTAGTAGTCTACTGATACTAGGGGAAAGCAAGGCATCATGACTTCTGGAAATTCTGAACAAATTGAAATTGTTAGCGCAACAAAACACACCTTTCAGGTTTTCGTGTATTTTGAAACTTTTTTCCCCTTGGAGATCTGGAATGTAAACGTACCTGTACCGATATCTGGTTCGACCCACCCACCTCTAACTTCTTAACTGCTGCAGAGCTTGCAGCACCCAGCCCAACACAGTGCTGCAAGGCATGCTAGTTTTGCTCTTTAGGATCTGAAACGTGGCCTCATCAGGCAGCCGCCTACTGTTGTTAACCACAGTTCATGAGAAACTACAGTTAAGAGGTCGATTTAGAGAAGTTACAACAGCATCTTTCACCCTGAAGAAGAAGGTGGGGGTGGGAAGCAGAGGGTGGTGCACATGTCCACACAGAGGAATCTTTATATGTCAAGCGAGCCACACTGGTTAGTATGTTACAGCGTGTTTTTGGCTCAAAGAAAATGGGATTAGCCTGCCTGGCCAACATACTAAATATAGACTAAAGTCGGCTGGCTGCTGTCTTAATGTGCGTTTAATTAGATTAACCTTACAGTGGTTTATAAGCTGAGTCAGCAGAGGGGGTCCGACTGACGTCACTATTACAACTTATACTGCGTGGAAATAAAAGATAAAATAAAAGTGGCTTGAAGTCAGCCGTAAGGACCGTGCAGACGTCAGCGATAGGTTGTCAGCATATAATAGAAAACACACCAAGCGTGCTGATGAAACAAGAAGATAAAAGAAGACCGAGCACAGCGACTCAGCCCGCTGAATAAACTCAGGTCACATAATGTCGCCCGTGTGCACGTCACTCTCTGGGTGTGATGCTTTCTTTCTCTGCGCCCATTCACTCTTCTTACCTTCACGAAAAGTTCAAGTTTGGGCTGACCGGCGTCGCTCATCTTCACCCCGTAGCTGCACGAAACCTATGAAGAGAGAGAGGCGGGCGTTAAAAAGTTTCTAACACGAAGCCCGATCGAGCGCAAAGTCGCCTGCTCTGAGCCAGAAACAGCCGCAAACGCGGGCAGCCCAGCCCATCTTCCGCTACACAATCCCGGTGACTAAAGCGACAAACGCGACAATGTAGCAGCTCCACGGGCGTCACAAAGCAAAGCCCTGCGTGCCGTGCGCTCCTAAAATTCAAAATTTAGATAATTTAGAGTCTGTGGAGTTTCTTACCTCACAGTGCTCGAAGTTCTCGCTGTCTGTTACTGGTTTCTCCTCCCAGTTCTGCTGCTGAGTGAGTGTGTGTGTGCGTCCGTTGGCTGCAGCGACACAATCATCATCATCATCATCATCATCCTCCATTTCCTGGTGGTGCACGACGGGCTGAGCTCTCAGCGAATAAAAGCGACCGCAGTGTGAAGGAGCGGTCTGTTTATTCGTGCTTATTTCAAAGCAGCAAACAAAAACACAGAAAAGTCACCGCGGAGAGCCGAGCTGGGAGCAGCCACTATGAGCACTCGGCAGCTTTTGGGAAGACGAATTAAAGGCACTTATTCACTGGATATGGGGAGGTGGCTTTTATGGATGTGCCTGAGTGCCCCACAGGGTTGTAATTTTTGTAGTTTTGCCTCTGTGCTCAACCGCTGATAAATATGCAGACTTTATCGATAGGAAAAGCTGCAAAACTTACGAAAATACAGGTAAAAGTCCAAAAATCGATCCCCTCCTTCACATTTTCCAGCCTTCTTACAGAGGGCCGGATTGGAGACTTTGCCAGGCTGATTCTGGCCCCGCGGTCTTTTGTTTTGACACCCCTGGTTTAAGCAAAAGCGCTCCACTAGCTGTTTAATTCATGCACAGTGCCTGATTTTAAGAGGCTCATACCTTATTGAGTGACTAATATGAAGTGCTGGGTTGGAGATGCTTCTTTATGCCTTTACTGCATCCATGCAACCTCCAGTTGCTGCATGTTGTTTCTGTCTTCAGTTTTGTATTTGTAGCTGAGATCATGTGACTGATTTAGCCATCAAAGAATATCCCGGTTCTCTGCCTTGAAAATCTCCTGGGTTTCTTTTACAATTTGCTTTGGCTCATCAACAATTTTCACTGTGACTTGCTGTCTGACCTGTTTTTCAGCACTTGGATGAATCTGAGCAGAGAATATAGCTCATCCTGTTTCTTCTCTCAGTATCCACATCATCAGTAAACACCAGTGATCCGGTTCCACTGGAAGCCATGCGTGCCCATGACATAATAATACCTCCACCATGTTTGACAGATAACCAGATGTGCTTCAGATCATGAGCTGTTTCTTTCCCTCTCCATGCTTTTCTCTTCCCAAATTTCTCGTACAAGTCTGTTTTGGTTTCATCTGGCCCCAAAAATAAGTTTTTCAGAAGCGTGCAGGCTCTTTTAGATGTTTTCTGGAAAAAAGTGTGAGCTTCTTTTTAATATTAGACACAAAAAGCCTTGATAAGGCGTATAAACCTATTCTGCCCCACATTTAGTTTTTGGGATGTGGTCAGGTTGTTTGTTTTACTGCATGTTACAGAAGTTTTTGGATTTTCCTGCTATTTCTGAAAAAACAAACAAACATGTGAATGCATCTGTAAAACTATCACCTTATTAACTAAGATAACTTACAGAAAACAATCTACTTGCTGTAAATATTAATTTTTCTCTCGAATTAATCATTTACATTCATTGCTTTGGAGGATAACAGTCCAAACATTTCACAGATATTTATTGTCTTGATTTTTTGTTTTTAAGTTTCTTATCACAATTAAAAAAGTTTTTATTTGCATCATTTAGTTCTGACAACTTTTCCAGCCACGGGTAAAATGCTGCCCCCTGGAGTTGAAGGTGTTACTCATAGACTGCAGAAAATCTGCAGGTCCTGTCTCCAGAAATTTTGAGCATAAGATGTTAAATTTTCTGCATTCTGATGAATTTTTTATGGACCGATTTCTATGTTTTCTAAAGGATAAATGTCCCACAGAGAACCGATGCAGGAATGCAGACAACTTCCCTTTAGCTACGATGTAACAGTGCTGACTACTGCAGCACTGTGCTGCCTCAAAATCTATGTGTTGTTTTAAAATAACTAGACCAAAGATGCTAACTTTTATTCTTTAAACGTATCCCTGTGCACATGCTGACATAATTTACTATGTTTTCTTTTATTTGATCTTTGCCGCTTTTATCCACTAATTTGAATCGCTCAGATTTCTGTCCATATTCAAAGCTTTCTGTATTTTCAAAACATGCCACATGGACGCCATCTGTGATGGTTTTAATGTGTTTGCGGCTCTGTCTCAGCTACGTTATTGAAGCTGGCTGAAAACAAGTGTCACAGGCTGGCTGTGTGGTAGCCTGGGTATGAAACCAAATGCAGGACTCTGGAAACTGAACATAAACTCAGAAAGACAGCTTTATTGCTGTACTCTCACAAGTTCAAACAATACAAAATACAAAACTAAGTAAACTAGGGAACTGACTACAAAGAAACACTGGACACACGGGCCAAGCGAGCACATAGCATGAGGGGAGGATTGACGATGATGTGATAAAACGAAGGAGGGAAACTGAGGACTCAAATACACACATGAGGTAAAGGCAGAGTGGAGACACCTGGGGAACAGAAACCAGCTAATCAACCCAGGGGAGCAAAACTGTCTATCAAAATAAGGAAATATAGCACTGACAGAGTCCCAGACAAAAGACATAGAAGCTTATTAACACAGGGAAAAGGCAAACGAATGCGGAGACATGACTGAATGGGGAGGCAGGACTTACTTGTCACAACCACAGAGTACAGAGAATGTAGACACAGAGACACGACAGAGGAAACAGACGGAGAATCAGCTAAATATTGCAAAACCCAGAAGGTTAACTGCAACCTGAGAATAAAATGTGTGTCTATATGTGGAGGAGATGATTAAGTTTACACAAAAGCTTTGAGCAATGATATGAGTAATTTTGATCTTATCGGTAGGAAGAAGACCTTGTCAAATGTACTGCTAAATGAGTAAAGGTATATATATATATACATATATCTGCTTTCTTTATGTCTTTAATGGGGCTAACAAATACCAAACCATTGAAATCTACACCTTTTGTGAGGATTTCCTTTTGGTACACATCTTGAGGCGCTTTCTTCTTCATTATACCCAGATCTATATGGTGAAGAAATCAAAACTACATACTGACTAAAGTGTGCCTATTTAGGGTTTTATTGTGGCCGGGTTACGATTACTGTGTTTTTTGATGCAGACGTTGTCTAATCCTGTGTGAGACCATGAAAAAATGTCATTTTATCTTAGCACTTTTAGCACTTTGTTTCCTAAGGCTACTTTAGATTAGGACACTTCCTTGCTTTCCTTGATAACAGCTTATCTCAGCGTTCCTGCACATGCCGAGCTCTGATTTGCAGTTTTCCCCTCCTCCTGAACCGCCTCAGCAGGGTTCAGATGAGGTGACTCTGGAGGTCTGGTCCTCTGACTTTTAGCACTTCATCACCACTCCTTAGTCAAACAGAGCTTAAAAACAAACGGACCACACACAGTACGTTGGTGTGTAGCTGGTGGATGATGTGGAAGCCATCACACCATCACCACTATCACAAGTCCCTTTTCCTGGCCTCACACCTCCATGTAGCGATGAATAGTTACTCATCTTTACCTAGCTGAGCAGTTCTTCCTTAATGTGGTTTATTACAGTAACTAATATCCTTTACGGTTTACCAAAAAAAAAAATTAAAAAAAACAATCTTTAGTGAGACAGAGTTGATAACAATGTGCTTTTTACATTTTTTGTCTATTTTTGCTACACTTCTCTTTTTTTTTGTCAGTTCTACCTTTGCTTGCAGTCTTACTGGTCATTTTGTGTCTCTTTATAATCAGATTGTTTGTGGTTTTCTCTGCAGTTGGTTTTAATTTTGCATCTCTTTGTGACTGAGCTGCGTCTCGTAGCTGTGTACCTTACTTACTTTTGTGTACTTTGACAGGTGTTTTGCATTTATTTGTGTTGAGTTTGCATTTCTTTCTGCTATTTTTTCTCTCTTTGGTGTTGTTTTCCTTTCAGTGTTCCTGTTGTGTCTCTTTACTGTCAGTTTATGCTGTGGATTTTTAACTGCTCGTGCGCTCGGTGTGGCTTACTGATATTGTTCTGCAGATGTTAATGGTTTGATGTGTCTTTCTCCAGTTCTTTTCCATTTGGAGTGTCTTTGTACATCGTTGTGTTTTTGCATCTTTGGTGTCTTTTCTGTTACTTTATTTGTTTTAATCCCGTTTAAGGTTGCTTGTAATACCTTTTGCGAGTCTGTGGAGAGAGAGTTCAATCTCAATCACAGTGGAGGGGGTAACTGAGCTTTCTATTGTTAAATAATAAACCGAACAAGAAAACTGAGTCTAGTTTAAAAGAGTAAATGTCATGAGGAGTGTCCTGCTGGGATCTCCCTCCACCAGCCAAAGCTTTAATGCAGATTCAGTGAATGTCCGTGGAGGCCAAATAGGACCAGCACCAGGGTACATTAAGAGATTATCCGATCTGTCGTCACTTAAAAACAATAAACAAAGGGTTTAAGTCTACAGGTGTGTAAATTACTAACGAAACAAATCCTATAACACTGGATGATTCTTGCTTGTTATGTTTGTTCACAGGAGAGAAAATGAACAATAATCTGTTTGACGTATACTGCGCTCACCAGCCACTTTCCCACCGTTCAGCTGCTTACGAACAGCAAATATTTAATCAGCCAATCACGTGGCAACAACTCAGTGCAATTAGGAGAAGAAGGTGATTTAAGTGACTTTGAACATGGCATGGTTGTTGGTGTCAGACATGCTGGCCTGAGTAGTTAAGAAACTGCTGATCTGCTGGGATTTTCCCACATAGACATGTGACGTGGTCGACTGGTATCACCTGTTTATCAACTCACTTTCAAATTTCCTCAAATGTCAGCAAATTTAGGTTTTGTGTGTATGTTTCACAGTTGCTGTGGGCTGGGTTAATTTTAGGCAGGTGTTTTGAATACAGTCATGCTCTAGTACACTTATATTCTAAACTACTGTTATATTTCCTGTCACTCTGGTATGATACGTAGTCCAGATGTACAATGGTTTAGATTAAAATGTTTATTGTAGACATTTTGCTGCTGTTCTATGAGTTGTATAATTATGATTCAGTTGAATATCTTGTTATATTTTCTGTCTTTGCAGGTCAGAGCCTACTATATGCTGAAGAGCTGGCCTCCTGAGACTGGGGTAACTCTCTACTCTGTAGAGAGTGCTGGGTCTGTGAGTACAGCTGTCCCCTGTTGATATTGTTAGCATGTTGAGTGTAGATGATGTGTGACGTAGTTGTGCCCCAGCTTTGGAATATGGTTTTTATCCCTTTGCAAGTGGGACACTGGCCTATTTTATTCCTCAACTTTTATATGATTAATCTTGTAGCTGGGGTTGTTTCACACTGATCTCAGCGATTTCAGTAATAAATGCAATGTCAGCTCAAACTGGTTTCTTGAACACGACAGTGGGTTCATTGTACTCAAATGGTCTCCACAGCCATCAGCTCTCAATCCAATGGAGCGCCTTTGGGATGTGGTGGAACAGGATATTCATATCATGGATGTGCAGCTGGCAAATCAGCAGCTGCTGTGTGATGCTATCCTATCACTATGAACCAAAAGCTCTGAGGAATGTTTCCAGCACCTTGTTGAATCTGTGCCATGAAGAATGAAGGCAGATCTGAAGGTAAAATGGGGTCAAAGCGAGTACAGTACTAGCAAAATGTCCCTGTGCTGTAGTCCTCCTGGCAATTCACCAGGGGGCGTTCAAGAGTCATGACAACCATGTGGTGACGTAACCAGTGCACATAAGGCAAGAGTTTAGGTTGGTCATGCTTTGGTTTTCAGAGAGTAGGGACTACCTAAATTCACAATTTGATGATATATGATAGACTAAAGAGTTTAAGCTCTTTTAATAAGTTTAAGTTTAATATGTAATTTCCTCTGTACACTTTTAATCCCTCTAGCTAAAAACCATGTACTACCCATAAAATATTAAAGCTTTACTGCCTAACGTACAGCTCTATAAGCACTTCTGAATTTCAACTTTACGTTGAAAGAAAAGGTTTTTCTCTGCTGTCCTAAATGTCGGCATTTAATAAGAACGTAACTGCTGAATAATACAGGTTCCTTAAATCTTATGGGAAGTATGCAAATTTGAACCAGAAGGCAACAGAAAGAAGCCACACTGATGTTTTTATTTAATTTAATTTAATTTCAATTATCTTTTCATTTCAAAGCAAACAGGGTAAATCACAGGAGATGATATACTGATTAACTATGGATTCAAGCAGTTTGGGTATTGAGGCAAATCATGAAGAACTACATCTCCCAGAAGCTCCACAGGGAGGACAGGAGCGCAGCAAAGAGAGCCAGAGTGAGCGGGAGCTGGATGGAAGTGGCTCCGTTACACTGGTCTGTCGTACAACACTGGAAAGAAGTGCTGTAGGTCACACTAAGGATGGAGCCATTCAGCAGCTGACCGCACAGGTTCGAGTCCAGGCAGCCGCGGGTGTGCAGCTTCAGGGACACTGCAGCGTTGAACTCTGCAAGGACCGGAAACAGATGATGAGTAAATAGCCAGAAGATTTATCTGCTCCCTTGTCAGGATCCTTCATTTTTGATTTCTTAGGTTATTTTGAATCTATTAAGTTCTTGTGTTATTTTTAGATGTTCTCATGAAGGTCCTTTTATTTGTGAGTCTTACCTAAGTCATACCTAAGCACATTAAACATTCACACACTTACACTCCGATGGATACATTTGGGGTCATTATCTAAAAAAAATTCAAGTAATTTTGTTAACATTTTAAGATGATTACCCCAACTTTTTTGCCTTATTGATGGCAATAAGTGGTTAGCACTGTTGCCTCACAGCAAGAGGGTCCTGAGTTCAATTCCACCATCAGGCCGGGGTCTTTCTGTGTGGAGTTTGCATGTTCTCCCCATGCTTGCGTGGGTTGTCCCCGGGTACTCCGGCTTCCTCCCACAGTCCAAAGACATGCAGATTATGGGGATGTTAATTGGCAACCCTAAATTGCCCATAGGTGTGAATGCGAGATTGACTGTGAGTGTGAATGGTTGTCTGTCTATGTGTGTTGGCCCTGCGACAGACTGGCGACCTGTCCAGGGTGTACCCCGCCTCTCGCCCCAAGACAGCTGGGATAGGCTCCAGCGCCCCCCGCGACCCTGAAAAGGATAAGCGGATGCAAATGGATGGATGATGGCAATAAGTGTTTTTTAGTTTTTTTTATTCAGTGGTGGAAACAAGCTTCCACATGATGGAAAGTTGTCTGATCTAACTAAAAAATAAAATTTAATGTGGGGCTGCTGCAAACCCAAAGATGTATCTGTTTTGTACTGAGCTTTAGTATTTGACAGGCAACCCTAAATTCTTTATATGTTATAATTTCACCTGAAATATTTGATTTTGTTCAATCAGCCTTTGTCATTTGAACAATGACTGAAAGCATATCTGTTTTTATTTATCTGTGTTTCCTCATTTTTGAGCTTTCTTTGTCTGAAGATCTTCACAGTACGGGAACAAAGTTTCCTTACGTGCATCTCCTTTGAAGCAGCTCTGAGTTGAATTAGTACAAGTGACATCTTTTGGTAGGATGCATGTGCCGAAGATGCCGATGGGACACTCACGACAGGTCAGGCATTGTGCTGTGCAGTGGAAAAAACAGCAGAGGGATCAGGTTTCAGTCAGCCAACAGTTTCATCTATTTGCCTATGCTAATAACAGAGGAAGCATTTCCCCAAAAACAAATAAAAATACGTCGCATAAAATTATATTTTACAAGTAAAAGTTCCACAATGAAAGACATACACTTAAGTAAAAGTGCAGACTGTTGATAGCAAAATAGACCCATATTTAAAGCACCCATAATGGTAAGTAGCTTCATTCAGAGTGACATAAAGGAGAAGTTTTTAAACCTATGTTGTCGTTGTGCAATCTAAGAATTTGCTTGATCATTTTTAAAATCTCATCTTAATTAATTTCTTTTTTTAACAAAAAGGCTTTTTAATAATTATTTGGCAGTTTTATTTTGTGTTTTGTTTTCTTCTTATGAAGAAGCCCAACTTCTTATTTTTAAAATTTCTTTCCATAAAGCGCTTTGTAACTTTGATTTTAAAACTTTTTTATAAGAAATGATTATTATTATTACTAGCTTGTTATTTGATTATTTTTTAATTATTAATCTTAAATGTTTAAAAGACATGTTTCCTTGTCAAGGAATAAGCAGAAACCTTTAAAGGGAATAACTGTCAAGTCTACAGGACCAAAATCGATTTCTTGGGGGTTTTTTTTCCTCTGCCAAACTTCCTTAAAGCTCCAACCTAAAAGTTCAGGAACTTGTAAGTTGGGGCACTCACAGTTGTCTTATCTCAGCCTGTGCATTTCAATGATCTACAACAAAAAAAAATTTTTGAAAATAAAGTCGAAATTTTAAGATTAAACTTATAATTCTTTTTCGAGATTACAGTTCTTTCAAGACAAACTGGATGCGCAGATGAGATGGTGAAATCGTACTTCAGAATCAGTGTTAGTTACAATGAAAATATTTCTCTTTCAGGACATAGAAACAATGAGATAAGTATATTTATGCTGAAAGAATGATGCAGAAAGCCATATCTGGTCTCACACACACACACACAAACTTGGAAGGGCTGTTCAGATTTGTACAAAATGAAATAGTTGAAAGACGACAAATGCGAGGATATCAGTGGTTACAGCATTGTGCAGTAAAGAGGATGTACGCTGAATCACAAGACACGATTAGACGGCTGATTAGTTTGTTTCACTGACTCATCTAATCGGGGCATTTTTGTAGAGTGTGTAGCATGGGTGTAGTTTGTCTCACAACAAGTGTAATCTCTGCATTTGGACTTTTTTCTCAGAATGATCAGTAATATTTTCTTTCTTAATGTTTCCCTAATAATTATAATTATCTCATGGCCAATACAAGTCATCTATTTTCTTACTTTAATTCCAAAAATGTGGGATGTTTTGAATTCCCTGGGACTGCTGGTAGTCTCTGTTCTAACATCAACTCACTGGCTTCATTTGCACAGCAGTGAAATCATCAACAGCTGTGTTCCCCATCTCATTATTTATTGAACTATTACTAGTATTTGAATAAAAGTACATCTACCACTGGACTGGACTTTGAGGCAATGTAAATTTATGTTTTTCTTTCTGTATACCGTCACACATCTGCACACAGCCCTGCCCCTGCTGTGCACTGCAGTCTTATAATTGGAATCCATTTAACAAAGACTTTAGTGAACAGGAGTCTGCAACGACTAGTGGCTGCTCGGGCTGAATGTAATTAAGCTTCAGTGCAGTCAAACCACCTGAGACTCAATTACTGTTTTATCTAATTTGTCTTATTTTTTGTCCTCTTACTTTGACTCTTTGTTTATTCTACATGAGCAATTAAAGTAACCACTGTCTTTCATTGTAGCTGGCGCTTAATAAAAACTGAAAAATTATGTTTCGATGTTACAGTAATTTTAAAAAATGAGACATGTTTGGAAGCCACCATTTGAAGTTAACCCAACCTCTTAATTTTAATGCTTTCCGTAACTTACCTGCTGCGATGAAGGCACCCAGGACAATTGCCGCTTTCCAAAAGCTATTCATCATTCACAGGAATAAATGAGTCGTCTTAAAATAACTTTGCTTAGTTCTGAGTTATATGTGCATGTCAGGTGAATTTAAAGAAAAGAATGGCAACATTTAAACAATGGCTTGACTTAAAAGTGACACGCGGGAATGTAGTTTATCAGGTTTTCGTGTTCCAACAGCAAGTCTCCAGCCAATAATCTAAAACATCACACGCATTCACAGCCAAAATCAAAGTAATTTTCTCAGTATGTAGTTTGGCGCATAAACACCTTTTAATATTTGTTCAACAGATTTCATGGACTTAAAAAGCTAAAAAATTACATCATTTCTATTGTGTATTCACTCGTTTCCTGCGCTACATCACATGTGCAGGAAAACAGATAGTCTATACAGAGGACAGAAGTTCAGTCAATGAACAAAGCAAAAAATCAAAACAAAACCATCTTGATGCATGCTCAATCATTCAGGTAAGTAAATCCCAAAAGGTTGACTGTTCATCTGGACGTAGCCACGTCCCAACTCTCTGTGAATGGTACTCATGGCCACTGATCAGTGGTTTTTGATCAATGGTCATGAGAATTTGCATCTTAATGATGAAGGACCTGACCTCACAGCCCATTGTTCCTTCAGTGGTGCTAGTTTCAGTCATTGTGCACTGTTTATAAGATTGGGGAAAGCTGCAGTCAGCTGAGACTGAAGAAGTCACTTGGATGAGTGACGAAACATTTCTCCCACAGAAAACACTACGTCTAGATGAACAGAATCAACTTTTTGGGAAAGAAGAGGATAGTTTTTATTTTTGCTGCTTGTTTTTGGCTTCAGAAGGCCCACGGGCTCCAGATGGCTGCTAGGGCAGCGCCCAAAGCAGCAGTGAGAGGAAGGTGGGCAGATGAGGCTCCATTACATTGGTCGGTGGTGCAGCAATTCCTAGTGATGGTGTAGGTAATTCCCAGCAGGGTTCCTTTTTCTGTTTGGTTGCAGAGAGACGAAGACACGCAGCCCTGATTGTATAAAGCCATCCACCTACTGATGTTAAAGTCTAAAAAGAGGAAAAACAAGCATGATATTTACAGATTATACTCAGATTCTATTTTATTCCACTGAAGTCTAAGTTGTTTAAGATTGTGCTGAGATTTTATTCTAGATACACTTTCACCTACGGATGGTTTTGACCATCACAAGGAATCAGAAAAAAGGGTTGCAGATTGCTAGATAGTAACCATTGTTTTAATCTTATATTATGTTATATCTTATATTTTTACACTTATATAATTGCTCTATAGTGCAATGCTTTATATATTTACTTGGCATGTGAAAAATTGCAGGCTTGAGTTCAGCTGGAAACATAAATCCACTTTACAGTTGGCTCAGAAAGACCATCATGCATTAAACCCTTTAGGAAACCTGCTTTGATGACCTCTTGTGACAAAGAGCAGCTGAAAGCTTATTTCAAGTTTTTATTGTGAAATAATTAGACTCAAATAAAAGTAAGAAATTATGAACAATTATCTCTAAATTGGAAAATATTGGAGCTGTATGTAGAAAAAACAAAGATTTTGAGGCAAAATCTCAGCGAATCACCACCTTATCGTGGCAGAGGGCTTTGTGCGCTACAGTTATTTCAGGAGGTTTGTTGTCAGGGGCAATTTACCCCTGGTAGGGTCTTCTAAGGCAAATAGGTCCTGGGTGAGGGGCCAAACAATAAATTATTCAGAAAACACTCATGGGTCCCACTCCAGAGTAAGTCTCAGGGTAGGGGATAGAAGGCTAGTGTCTGGTGGCCGGGCTTTAACCTGTGGGCCCTATAACAGATACATGGGTCCACCTTGTTGTCGGTTCATCACCTGAAGGGACCTTAGGTTCCGGTGGTAGTATTGCAGCTTCAAAGTTATTGGTGCTGGTCATGGTGGTAGTGCCTGAGCCAAGGAGTTGTCAAGCTGTTGTCAAGCTGTCAGGCTTGGTTAACCCGTGGGACTCTGGAGGCAGCTCATGGGTACCGGCAAGCGAAGCGGAGTACAGCTCTGGCAGTGGCAGAAGCAAAAACTCAGGTGTGGGAGGAGCTTGATTAGGACAAGACTGTCAGTTGGCCTCATTGAATTTGGCAAAACATCAGATGACTCAGGTGGAAGCGATACTCTTTTCACACGGTGTGCAGTGGGGGTGGTGTGCTACTGACTTCAGGTTGTAGAAGTAACACTTTCAGGATCTCCTGAATCCCACTGACATGACTTCCATACTGAAAGCAAAGTCTGGGGATGATGTATAGGACTTAAAATAAAGCACGAGTTATTCTGCACTGCCGACTGTTGTTCCATTAAACTGTGAGCACTGCAGTATTGTAAAGCTGTAGCTGAAAGTGGGTTTAATTTTAACAACACAGCCTGAAGCAGACTTTAATCTCTGTGGGACATATTTGCTGAATACTCTCTGTTGTTGGTGTGGCACATTTAGACGCTGTGTAACTAAATCCAAACTGCTGGTTTCGCAACCAGTCAGAACATCTTCTGGAATGACTCAAACTTTCATGCAAACAGAAATTTCTGATGAAGTTGTCAGACGTACAGGATGAACTAGTTATTCTTTGTGGCAACCACACCCTGATCTGTACTTCCAGTACAGGTTTTTCACCCTCGGCAACCTTAAACAGGTCAAAAAAAATAGTTAACAACTCAGCAGGAGGAGGCTACAGGTAAGTAACACTGTCACTGCAGACGCCCAAAAACCCAGTGTCCTCACCCGTGTCATTATTGTTTTTTTCTAAAGAAGTCTGAAAATGGAGGTCAGATTTTTTTCTGAAATCAGATCTCTATGACTGATTCTCTGTTTTGTTATTCGCTGGTTCGTTAATGTTGTGATATGGTTTATTAGAACCTAAACTTGTGTTGCAGGGTGTTTGCCTTACAATATAGAATGCCCTGAGGCGACTGTTGGGATTTTCGGCTATATAAATAAAACTGAATTGAACTGAATTCAAACCACGTTTTGTGGTAAAGCTTACCGGATTGTTTGGTCTAAATCTAAGGGAGCGTCAAAATCAACACTAAATAAAATATCCTTAATTAATTATAGTAAGTTCAATAGTAACATCTATTTCATGGAATATTTCATTAGTAATGAATTAGTTATTTTATACACACCCGGTTTGCCTCACCCACTTTGATACAGATGCATTGTACTGCAAACAAATGCACTTCTACAAAAGCCACGACACAAAAACATGGTAACAGCTCCTCCTGTTTGCTAGCAAAGCAGGTTTGACCAGCTGTGAAACATGAACATTTCTCTTTTTTTCTTGCAGGAACACACTTTCTTCACTGTTTATCTTCATGCTTTTACTCCACAGAAACTAAAACTGGCTTCACTGAGCAAGAAACTAATAACTGACCAGCAGATGGCAGCAAACCTTAAACACATATACTGAAAATTAGGTTTTCAGTGCTGCAGTCACCTTTAACAGTCTTAACTCATTATGTTTTTTAAACTATTAGATTCATGTTTTGACTTCCACCACACAGCTCGCAGTTTATTTTAAATATTTTCTGACTTTTGATTATAATAGATTGAATTTATTGTCATTATTGTCACTTGTTTTACTTTATTAATTATTTTCCTATGCTTAGAGTTACGTTTATTTTATTCTTTTTTAGTTAGTTGTTTATTTAGTTGGGTGAACTAGTAAGAATTTAATTGCTCAGTGTAACCATTTATGCTTTGTGGTGTATATGACAACACACTTCTTGAATGTTGAATATATAAAAGGATGCAACTCAAGTTTGGCATCTAATGGCATCTAATGTATATACAATATATACACACACACACATATATACACAAACCACTTATGATTTTAATGAATAAAAATCCAAGTCCTGAATATATTGTATGTTTGAAATATAATTGATCATTAATAGACTTATTATTACATAAATATACTCCTTAAAGCATAAAAATAGTGGAGCAAAAACACAGATTATCATTCTCTTAGCTGTGTTTATCAGTTCTAGTTTTTATTTCAGTTTTCATTTGTGATCTGACTTACTGATGCTAATGCTGATGTTTTGAATTAAAACCTATCAAAACGCAATCAGAATGGTTAATCCAGTTAAAAAACTGGATTGATTACCTGATGTTATCCTGATTTTTCTTTGAATAAAATGATTTCAGGATTTGATCCTGTCTGGTTTGACTATTCCTGACAGATAACTTTTGAACAACCATGGATCTGAAACATGGAGTCAGTATGGAACTTTAGACCTGAAATTCTTGCTAATGACCAGCAGGTGTCGACTCCTCTGGCTCTACAAATTGGGTATACATCTTTGAAAAATTACCACTTTGCTCCTTTTCCTTATTTTGTGGTAATTTCAAATCATAGTGAATACAGCAGGCAGTTTATTTCACAAATTATGATTCCTGTTTGGAATCAAAGAGGATATTGGATGTTTTCCAGGTGGCACTGTTCATCTTTTATATACAGTCTCTGTTAACACCAGACGTCAGAGGCATGTCTTCACCTTAAAATGTAACTTTGGAATTACCTGTGGCAGTGTTTGATGTGCAGACAGAACTCTTCGTGTCCTTTTATTCACAAAATCAACCTGGGTTTTCTACAAGATGCTGCTGATTCATGTTACTCACCCACTTTTCCCATGTAGCAGCGGAACTGGGTGCTGTTGCAGGTCTCAGTGGAGCTGAACAAGCATTTAGGTCCAAAACCCGCTGTGCATGTGTTACAGGTGAGAGATTCAACTGTGAATCAAAGAGGAAGAGAAATTTCATGAAACTGTTAAGGAAGTTATGACCACGAATTACTGGAAAAGTTAGCAAACATTACTCACTCAGTTTCCTGATTTTGTTAAGTAATTTTTTCTAGTAGTTATATATGTTGGATAAGTGCATGTGGCATCATGCAGTCATTCAGGGCTAGAAACCTGTTAGTAACTCCCTGGCAACCACTGGTTGCTAGGGAAAGGAAACAAAATGGGTTGGCTTGTGGTTGCTGGCGGTCAGCAGGTGAAATCAGCAAAGAGGTATGCAGTGCACGATCTTCTTGCAATTGCTCTGTGGACACCCACTGCATGGAAGATGTTAAAATTATGAAAGGTTCCTGGGTTTTTTTTGTGCAGATCACTCTGATACCTCAGTTATGTTTTCTTGCAATTCTTTATAAAACCTATAATTATGCAAGTGGCCCTGTTGCGAGTATCTATGCCTGCAAGGACTGTGCAACTACAGTGTAAATTTATCACGATTAAATCCACTGTTACACAATCTGTTTATCTGACTGCCAGTAGCCTTCCAGGAAGCACTTGCCAGCCACCTGTGAAATACACAATTTCGCCTAGCAACCAGTGGTTGCCAGGGGTTACTGACTAGTGTGCTTTTAATACTCTTGTAGTATTAAAAGCAAAAATACTTTTCTTTTTTACAGATTATTAAATCATTAGATTTCAGCATTTTATTGTTAAAACTATGTATCATAGTTTATGTATATGTGTCATAGGTGGGTCATAAGGAAACGCTGGGGAGCCATGAGATCATTTTTTTAGTTTTGAAATGTCAAAATTAAATTAATGAATTAACAAACAAACAAAAATGTGAAAAAGATAATTTAAAAAATCTGTGAAAAATTTAAATACTTAAGTAAAATCACTTTATATATTTGATATTCCAACACTGCAGAAGCAGGGTACATGCTGAACAGGTGGCCAGTCTGTTGCAGGGTAATCACAGGAAGACGGACAACATTCATACTCATATTCACACCAGTAGCCAAGTTAGAATCACTAACTAACCTACTGCACTAACTGCATGTCTTTGGATTGTGGATCACCCAGAGAGAAGCTCCACACAGAAAGATCAGATGGTGGATTCAAAACCAGGACCATCTTACTGTTTCATAACACTTATGCTGAAATGTTGCTAATTTTATTTTAAATGTGCAATAAAATTGTCACCTGAGATGTTCAAAGTAGTGATTGCTAAATTTGTGCGCGAAATAGTCATTGGTAAAGACATTTTTATTTTCTTAACAAGACTTAAAATGTACGGTTGCAACAGCATTTAGTGCCTCTTACCTGTAACAAACAGGGCCATCAATGCTGCACAGATCCAAAGAAGATTTTTCATCTTTCTTTTACACAGTTGAGTGTTTTTTTTTTTCTTTTTTGAGAAATTACAGATAAAAAAGACCAAAAATAAGTTTCCAGATGAGCGCTGGAGATGGTTTCAGATGAGGTTCTAAATTCTGCTCATCTGCTTATATGTAGAAAGGCCTATCATCGGTTCTTAAATGCAAACAATAATGTCTGAATATTGTCTGAATGCAGACAATAGATCAATGTTGACACTGTTTTCTATTCATCTGCCAATATATTACCTCACAGCCAACTGAGATCTGTTTGAAAAGGATGAAGCCTATTGAAAAAGGAACACACACAAAAGAGGAAAAAAAACATTACTGGAGTCTCATTGTGTTTGAACCTTTGCAAACTGGGATATATATAAAAGCAGTATCATAATTTTCCTATAATGCATCTGGTTTTAATAGAGAACAATGCCCAGTGCACTCCTTTCATTCTCATGATATAGAGCTGCCACGTAATGACAGACAATAGGATGACATTTAGATTTACTTTAAAATCTAATTGATTTAATTGAAATAGCAAATATAAATTAATCCATGAGCTCAGTTAAAGAGTCCTTAAAATATGATTAAATGTATTTAATAAAACCTAAGGGACAGTGAGAGAAGACAAAAAAGAAAAAATATATCCACTGGATCACCTGTTGAGACAAACAAAGAGGGAAAAAAAGCAAAAGAAAACAAGCAAAAGCAACGCAGAGCAACACAACATGGGGACCACAGCAATAAACTAGATTAACAGTAAATACTTAATATTGAATATTATTGTGCAGCACGCAGGACTGACAGCACACAGGACGCGCTTGTATTCAAAAGACTTCTCCATGTAACAATCTTCCACGGGTGCCAGGCCCCACCAAGCAGCCACCGGGAGTGAGCTGACACATACCCGAGCGCCCAAAACCCTCAATGTCTACATGCGTTTAAAATTGAGAGGTGAGGTTGAATACACAAACCGTCCTCTGGACACGGTATAGTTTATTATTTGTTTCTGAGAGAGTGGACTCTATTTCGCAAATGTTACACAGAACATCATTCATAAAACACACAGAATAAAATCAGCAGTAGGCTTTTACACGCTTTTTCCATCCTTATGTCAGGTAACACAGACTGCTCCAGACAAGAGTTTGGCCCAAACTCTTGTCTGGAGTTTGATAGACTAACTGTAGTACTAGATGTGGGTGTGATATTTAGTTTAGCAGTTATAGTGTCTAACTGCCCTTTATATGTTGCATACACCATAGGTTATACTTTTTCCACAATAAAGCTTGGCTATCTTAGCAGCAACTCTTAATCTCATGACTGTGGGTTTGAGATTTGTTTATGGTGTCCCATATTCTTTAATCTCTTGAAATGAGCTGTCTGAGAAGTATGCCAGACTTTGATGGTTTGTCTATGAATTGGCAACATTTTAAACTGCAGCAGAGTTTATATGAGAAGGTGACTACACAGCACAATCAAAGCAAGCTATGAAGTGTCTGACATAGTGTCATTTTTCCTGAGTTGGGAAGCATGGATCTTGAATCCACATCCCTGAGATGGATGATATGAAATTGAGTTAGCCAGATTATCTCCTCTGCCAACGCACAAACATCAAAACCAACTGAATTTTAACAGAAGACACCAATTAATTTACTGCTCTTACTCCAGACCAGAGGTCGGAAACGGTTATAATTTGGGTTAATGTTTAAGCCCATTAAGACATATATTACATAAGAGGGGCTTTGTAGGAGGAGCTAAAATACCTCTCTGCATGCTGAAGTTTGCCAACCAATGCTTTAGAACAACTTGGGAGTAAGACAACAGCACAAATAAGATGAACCCTTTGTGTTAGTAGTGGGATTTGAACCCACAATTTGAGTGAACAAAAGAGTATTTGGCATGTTATGATGGAAGGAAGTTCACAATGTCAGCCAAAGGCTCTTGGGAATTACGGGTCCATTCTTGAGTCAAATATCGTGGACCACCTTTGACCAGCCAAAAGCAAACCTCAAAGTCATTTTAGATCTTACAAATGCATGTGAAAAAGTTTAGATTCATTTGTGGATGATACCTTCACCTACGGTCTTGAGCTCTGGGTAGTGGCCAAAAGAATGAGATTGACAATACAAGCAGCGGAAATGAGTTTTCTTCAAAGGGTCGGTGGCCTAAAGAGAGACTGGAAAGTTTGTCCATCTGGGACGACTCAGAGCAGAGCTGTTACTCCACCACATCAAAATGAGCCAGTGGTCCAGTCATCTAAGAATGCCTTGTGGGCGGCTCCTGGGTGAGGTGTTCCAGGCATGTCCCACCAGGAGGAAACCCCAGTGCAAACCCAAGACATGCTGGAGAGATTATATCTCTCAGTTGACCTGGGAATGCCTTGATCTTCCCTGGAAAAGCTAGATAAGGTGGCTAGGTAGAATCTGGGCTTCTCTGCTTGGGATGAGTGGAAGAAACTGGATGGATGAATTGGATGGATATGGTGTTGAACAACAGAAGACGAAAGATTTCAAGTTGTTTGGTGAAAATTTATTTTCAGAAGTGAATTTCCACTCATAATAAGGGTATTATCTTTCTTGTACTACATCCCCAACTTGGTCAGAGAAATTGGAAAAATCTGATATATTAAGCTCTAACACCCAATGAAACACTAGAAACATGGTACATTCTTCACATATGGTTGCAGCATCTAAAGTGACTTTATTCTTGCCATTCAGCTAGAATAAAGAAACTTAAACCAAGAAACTTAAACCAGTTTCTTGGTTTAAGAAACTGGACTGAAGCCTAGACAAGCAAGTGACTTTGGTGCACTTTGACATGCGATTTCCAGCAAAGTACTCCGAAGTCACTTTTACTTTCCACATGAGGCTGTAGGTTCAAGTCCCATGCCTGACAAATGGTTTTTCTAACATGTAGTGCACTTGCATTCATTTATATGTCCAATACAATGTTTAGCATAGGTGTAGCTGTGATCTTTCTTTAAGTAAAACAACAAAACACAAGTAGAGTCAGGAATAGGTTGCATATGAAATTCTTTCTTAACAACTCTAAGGTTTGAATGGACTGCGTTACTATGAGCATTGCTGTATGCTTGCCAGAATGGCTCAGTCTAAAGCACTGAAAATAACTCTGTTTCTGACATCCCCTCACAGGGATTGTCCCTCTCTAGTAGGACAAACGTTGATACAAAGTGTCTATCATTAGGTGATAGAGTTTAAGCAATTGACTAAAATATTTGACCAAGTTGAGGACGTAGCACATGAAAAATGAAATCTTTATCAGGTGTGGAAATTCAGGTTTTAACATAGATTTTCATTAAACAACTTGGATAAAATCTGAAACGGGAGTTGAACCAGTGCTCCATTTGGAAGCGAGATGTTTCTTGGTCAGGAAAGAAGTGACATGTGGTGCCTTTATCCGCTTCCCTATTTTGCAAAGCCAAAAGCAAAGCTCATATAAGTCCATTTGAAAGTTGCTTAGAACAATGTTTACGTGTGATTATTTCTGAATCTACTTGTTTTTTGTAAAAACAGAGAGACATTACAGCTACAACTGTAAGTATAAGGTCTATTGGATATATGAATGAATGAATGCAAGTGTACTAGAAAAAGTTATTTGTCAGGGGTGGGATTTGAACTTTTACCTATACTATTTAAAACACAAAAGTGGATTTGGATAACACTTTGTGAGAAGCAGCACATCAAAGTGAACCAAAGTCACTTGGGGATCCAGGCTTCAGTTCAGTTTCTAAGACCACTTCTGATTAGTAGAACGCCAAAGACAATTTCACTTTAGATGCAACCAAATGTGAAAACAGTGCCCATAAGTGTGTCAGTGAGAGATAGTTCGTCAACATGAATCAAAGTTACTTGCACTGAAGCAGTCTGGTGTCCTAGACCACTTCTGACTTGCAGCATCTTGTATACAGAGCAAAGAGGAAGGGGAAACTTCCACAAGATAAACATATTTGGTGGGTAAACATCTCGTCTGGTTACTATACTGAAGAAGTCCTCACCATCAGAGCTCAATGAACAGTAACCTCATATACATGTGATCAACTTGTTGAAGACTAGTCTTTACCCACTTAAGATCACAAGTTTCAAGACTTTCAGTTGTATGATGTTTGCATATATAATGTGAGTTCTGTGGATGATAGGACGGACAAGCTCTAACTGCCGATTAAGACCATCAGGGAACAGATCACGTTTATCACTGAATGACACAAAAACCTCTATGCTACAAAGAGCTTGCTCCCATCTAGATAGAAGCAGTTGCACATTGAGAGAAAAGTTTGATTTCTCAAGTGCAAGGGTTAGTTCAAGTCTGAGCTTCACTACAACTTTGACGTTTTTGGAGACAAGTTGGCATTTTCCATGCAATCTTCTTGCAATCAGAGGAATCATAAGAAGACCTTTGGTGAAAGGACTTCAGATGTTATTTAGATGGGACTTTGTTGTGGTTAGCGTTCTGGTAGTCAGATGTACTCTAAGATAATAGACTACAAAATGTACCTCGACTCCCCAAGTGACTTTGGTTGTCTTTGGTAAATGCCTGTCATGAAAGCACACCATCATCACTTTTATATTCTAAATAAAGTTGTGGGTTCAAATCCCCTCTTGACAAAGCTTTTGTCTTTAGACTTCATTCACTTTACTTGAATGTTCACTTAGAAGACCATGCATCCAATGGACTGAGGTAAACTGGAAAACTTCTCTGTGTCTGTCAGATGTCTCCAAATTTCACATTCTTTTTGTAAATAATAGATGATGTATCTTCTGCATCTGGATTGTGACCAGCACGTGGTTCAAAAGCATCAATTTCTGAAGTATGGGGGTTCATCCAAACTCTGAGAGTTCTGCAATGTTTTTATATATTTGTGAGGTAATTGTTTAAACGCTCACATCCTAACATGGGTTGCAATCCCAGGATCCTGAGAGAAAGAGTAGCACGTTGTGCTAAATGAGCAAAGTGGGCAACACAATGATGGAAAATACTGTTGTATTAAAAAATGAAGAGAATTTGCTTCTCATTTAATAAGGTTTCTTATGTGATGGACTCAGGTATCAGCTACATATAAAAGTGTATATGGAAGCTTAAAATTCTTTACAGGTGCTAAAGTGACTTTATGTTATTGTTCTGTTAGTGATGGTCTAAGATACTGAACTCAAGCATGGACCCTTACTTCACAAGTAACTTTAATTAAAGCCTTCAATCAAATCTAGCCAAAGAAACTTATATGTTCTTGAGGTGTGTGTTCAAATCGTAATCTGGACAAAGCTCCTATATGGAACTTTATGTCAAAAATTTCAAACAGGATTAAACATAATCAATTACTTTTAATTTCACAGGCTCAACAATTCATTGCAACTTTAAATCTGGAGACAAAATCTTGCCAGGCGTGGGGATTGAACACAGACCTTCATTTAAAGTCTATGAGACCCTTTTAACAAGAAGGACTAAATCCTTGGTTTGAGCTACTTAGAATACCAACTCATCGTGCCAATCTGAAAACAGTTATCTATCTGAAGCTTACAGGAACATAGGAAGCAATGATTATCTGGCTTGTGGATTGTGGATGAGTTAAATAAGCTCCTGCCTGTCAGCATTAATTGTTCCTTATGTTATACATATTTCAGACAAGTGTGTTTTCTGCCTTTATCGTGTAGTTAGTTATTGTTAAGTAAGTCGTTAATGTCAGGATGTTACGACCCGTCTAGGGCCAGGCAGTAACATGAAAGAGGTGCCCGCTCCCTCCCCCCCGGACCCAAGCAGTGACAGGACAAGTGTGTTCTACGGGCGGAATTTATTTACACACAAAAACAGAAACACAGGAGTGGCCAACTTCAGGGTGAGCCAAGGCCAAAATAACAAACAAAACACACCTAACCAAAACCCACACCCCTGACCTCACCAAAAACAAAGGCGAAACAAAATGACAGAGACTGACTCCTTAACCAACTCAAAAACAGGGGAAAACTGGGGATCAAAAGAAATGGCGGCTCAACCCTACTCACTCCACCTCCACCATCGCACATTCGGTGCTACAGCTAACGACTGCCACAGGTACACTGCCAGGCCGTGAGGAAGGACGCGAGGACCTCCACGCCATGGTACTCCAGCCTCCTTTTATAGGGCGGGTCCTCCAGCTGCAACCAGTCGCATCAGAGCTGCATCTCCACGCACCAATCAGCACCGGGCCCTGGCACAACTGAATTTGCATGCACCGCTCAACAGCTGAAACAAACTGCACAAAAAGAACACAAAACACAAGTCGTAACACCTGAAACAAACTGCACAAAAAGAACACAG
>VURO01009421.1:3385-14930 GCA_015108175.1 Pelvicachromis taeniatus
TCGGTGTACATTGAATTAACAGGATGAAGTGGAGGCTGAGGCTACTTCTCAAAGAAAATCTTTAAGAATCAAATGATCTGGCCACTCACCCTTTCAGTGTTTCCAGTCCAGTGCAGTTTGACAGACAAATACAGGGTGGTGTTATTTATTTAGTTGTTTTCTGTATGCAAATCTGTGACAAATGAGCAACAGGACAGCTATTTCATGAGCAGAGAGATACATGAAATCTGAAGTCGGCTCGAGATATTTTTAAAAGTTCACAATCAACCGGAGGACAGTGTTTACTGTAAAGTATTGTGAAGGCTTTTGGGTAGCATACTTTGATCGTTGATGTGTTGTATTGTTTATTAATGGACTCATGTTTCACAGTTGGTCACTGTTCCTTATAATTACTGCAAATTAAAACCAATATATTCTGTATAGGATACACCCAAATAAAGTCTAATCATAAGAACTTACGCTCTAATTTCATTTGTTGTCTTTCTCTTTGTTTTGGGGGGAATTTGTATACATTGGGAGCTCAAGCAAGCCCAAACCTGTGGATTCAATTTATTATTTCCAGTATGAAGTAAAGCTAAACCTCTCAAGATCTGAACCCTTTTCCAGACCAAGAAGTGGCAAGTACAACTTATTTAGGTGTAAACAAGGTAATGGTTGATTAGATATTGTGTATTTAACACTTGTTGTTGATGAGGCATGGTTTCACTAGTAAACTTATCAGATTTCATAAAGAAAACTCATTGAAATCTGCCTCCTTTGAAGTGTAAAGTAAAAGCAAGTCTGTGCACTGCAAACAGAGAAACACGAGGGCAAAGGGAAAAGGGCTCTTGGTTTATTTGGTCACTTTTTATGACTTGTGATTGTAACAATGGGATACAAGACTCCAGTAAAGTTGGACTGCAGACAATACAGTGGGGTTTTTTTGTTGATGTGTATTTCAACAAACTCCATCACAGGAGTATAAAGATGTTCTCAGAACGCCAGTAGTCAAAGGGAAGGAACCAAAAAGGTGGTTAGGCATGCAAGAAAATGGGCAAGGAAAAGCAATAAGGATGCAATCTAATCTTCACAAGCTAACACATTAAGAAAAACATTATTAGAAAAAATAACATTAAATAAATATATTTGGGAATTGAGAAGTTTTAAGTTGACATTTTGCTAATTAGACAAAGATTAGATTAGACAAAGATGACAAATTACAGTTGTCACAGTATTTTTTGATATTCAAACCATAAACTACATTACATATACAATTTAAAGACATATTTTCTTTGTTTGACAGTTATGATATTTTGAAGTGGGAAAAAACTAGGAAGCCCTAAACAAGAACAGCAAGAATCAAATCATAACTATGGTTAAATAGCAGGGCTACCTATCTATCCATGAACCGTACATTTTAGAGAAATAGCTCAGCATTTTTGGATGTTTATTATTTTCTTCCCAGAAAGATGGATTAGAGTTAAAAAAAGAAAAAAGAATAAAAGAAGTACATTTTCATGTCTGTACAGTAAATATGAAACCTTTTTTTCTTTGACTACAACAAAATCCAGCTTCAAGCAACCAAATGTCACCATTACAAAAAAGAAAAACAGTGAAAACTGTGCTTTTGTTGTTTGTGGAATATCTGCTGGACTGTGTTTGGCAGTCTTTACTGTCACAGGATGACAAATTATTGTGAGCAGTAACGTTCTCAGTTATCTGCTGCACCACTGTAAGAAACAGTCCTGCACATACCTCCCTTTTAAAACACAGATGAACATTTTTATACTTCAGCCTTGATTCAGATTAAAAAACGTGTCATTTATGCCAGTTTACACCAAAATCTGTGCATGTACACTGTTTTCAGAAGGAGGTTTTGTTTGTTGAGCCACTTAAGACTGGCCTATGAAGCATTCAAGCATAAAAGACACCAAACTCAAAGGAGGAACTGATGTTTTCTGCACATAACAGACATCTTAGCAAAGAATCCATTTTACATTGTATCATTACAAACAGCCTGTCACAAAAATATGTAATTTTCTTCAATTTCTTTAGTTTAATATTTAAAAGATGACAAATGCAACACAGTTTTACAGACATAAAATAGCATTTCGCACCAACCAAGTGATTTCCAAACAGCTACACACCCTTGGAATATTTCATCAAGGTATACACTGTATCCTTAAAAAAATGACAAAACGGATCAACTAGCAGACCTGGAAACTATCTACAGCAGATTAGCAGTATCTGAAAGTCATGTCTTTAAGAAATGGGGAAAAAAATCAAGAAAAGACCCCACACAGGACCTGAGAAATGCATCTGGTCCTTTAGGCGAAAACCTTATTAGAAATGGTGAAATATTTGTTTTAACCTCCTTGGACCTGTGGACCACATATGTGGACATCACATTTTGGGTTGTTTAAACCAAAATACAACATTTTGCTCTTCAAGGGCCTGAAATCCTCTTACGAGGACATTATACTGCCACTGTTTGATCAAAATTTAAAAAGAATGTCCTCATATGTGACTCTCATTTTTCTCAGAAACAAAAATCGGGTAAAAAAAAAAAAATCTGGTAATTCTTTGTTTTTACATTCATCAGGTCCCAAACAGCCCAAATAGCAAAGAGAAATTAAAAATGCATGCCATGAACGAGTTTGGGTCTTAGGAGGTTAATTCATCATCAATATGTACAGAGAAGGTTACAACAATGAGCATTTACAGCTGTGTCGTCATGATTTGTGGCTGCATTTCAGTCAGTGGTGTCTGGGATCTTGTCAAAATGTATGGAATTATAAATGCAGAAAAATAGATTGAAAGTGTCTGACTGGAACCACCTTCTCTTTTTTCTTTTCTATGAATGATCCCAAACATGGAGCACTCTCAGTCATGGATTGTCTTCCCCAGAGCCCAGACCTCAACATTACTGAAGAAATGTGGGATCGTCTTGACAAAGAACATAACACAACCTCCAATGGAAAACTTTCAATACCCTTCAAGAAGTCTCCACAACTTTTCCTGAAGACTACTTAAATAAATTGCAAGAAAGTTGACAAAGAAAGTTCAGGCTGTGTTGGAGGACAAAGGTAGTCGTACCAAATATTGACTTTCAGGCTTGTTAGCATTGTACTAATTCTGTTTTTGCTTTATATACTGTATTTACGTGTATGTTTCCACATCTTTCAATAAATTGTCGTACCCACAGTGCTACAAGAAAACAATGTACATACTTACTGATTTCTTATTCTTTGCACATTTACATGTTTAAGATGATCAAACACGTGTTTAATTGATAACAAAGATAATCTGATTCAATAGAAAATTCTGTTTTTACATGATTTCATTTATTAAAAGAGAGAAGCCATCCAAACTCTACCTGGCCCTGTGTGAAAAAGTCAATGCTACTTAAACCTACTAACTGGTTGCACCACCACTGCAGAACCTTGATTTCATTAGCCATGCAGAGATGGACTTGTTGGTGTGTTTTGGGTCATTGCCCTGTTGCATGTAGGGCTGGGACAACGTGTCGACGTAATCGATTACGCCGGCGCGTTATCTTCTCGACGTAAAAAATTTGCGTCGATGCGTCGTCACTTTCAAAAAAACACATGGCGGCAGCGAGTAGCGGTAACATGTCGACTTAAACCACACACCCCCGAACACGCAGTTCTACAGTATGGGGATATTTTAATTAAAAGGAAGTGATTCAGTCGTTTGCCGGCTTTGTAAGGTGGAAATGGCCGATCATAAAACGACCGTAAGTTTTCAACTTTTTTACTAACGCTGGTTTTTACCCTTTAATTCATCCAGACACCCCCCACGTAGACATACACTCAGAGATAAACACCCAACCTCCGTAAATACAAAACTAATTTAAGCTGCTTAGCAGTAACATGTATCATTAGATTAATCGATGCATCGAAAAATTAATCACTAGATTCATCGATTCGGAAAATAATCGTTTGCCCAGCCCTAGTTGCATGACCTTGAGCTTCATGGTACAAACTGGTGGATGGAAATTCTCCTTCAAGAGTTTTTGCTATAGAGCAGAATTCCTGGTTCCATCCATTACGGCAAGTCACCTTGGTCCTAAAGCAGCAAAGCAGCCCCAGATCATGGCACTGCCATATTATGAAAAGCAGTGTTAGTTTTACAGCAGGTGTAAAAAGTTCAACTTTCATCTCATCGCTCCACAAAATATTTTCCCAACAGCCTTGAGGATTTTTAAGATGTTCTCTGTCAACGTCTTTGTGTGGTTTTTGGTCATCAGTGGTTTTCACCTTGGAACTCCCCAAAGAGACTTTTTGCCCACTTTTTTTTCTTATTGTTGAATCATGAACCCTGACCTTAACTGAGACAAATGGGGCCTGCACTTCTTTAGATATTATTCTGGGTTCTTTTTATGACTTCCTGGAAGAGTCATCAGTGTAGTCTTGGTAGGCTGGCCATTCTTGGGAAGGTTTAGCACTGTTCTAAGTTTACTCCATTTATGAGGAATAGTCCTAAAGAGTCCTAAAGCCTGGTTTTGTAACTAGGGTCTACCTTACAATATAAAGCGCTTTGAGGCTGTTGTTGTGATTTGGCGCTGTGCAAATAAAATTGAACTGAATTGATTAATTTCAGTGACCCTGCTGTTTCTTCAGATCATGCCATGATCTGCTTTTGAGATCCTTTAGCTTACTTCACTTTGTCAGACAGATGCTATTTAAGTGATTTCCTGATTCAACAGGAGTAACAATAATCGGGCCTGGCTGTAGCTGCTGAAACTGAACTCAGCTTTCCAAGAAAATGTAGAAAAATCAGGCTGAAAATTACCTTAAACAGATCAGTCATGCTCAAAACCCCTAAAACACTCCAATCTGGCCAAATGAAAAGAATTCTGATTTAAATTTAGATGCATTTACCCTTTTACATGGGGCCAGGAAGGTTTGGATAAAGGAAACCATAACTTAAAAACTATATTTCTTGTATTTTAGTCTAATATAAGAATTTATTTGATGTAGAACATGTATGCTTAACCAGCCCTGCGACAGACTGATGACCCGTCCAGAATGTACCCTGGACGGGTCATCCTGCCTCTCAGACAGGTGGGATAGGCTCCAGCCTCCCCACGCAACCCTGAGAAAGGATAAAGAGATGGATGGATGGATATTAGGAAGGGCTCAAATACTTTTTCATAGCAGGTTTTCACAATTTTCCAAATGAAATACAGTGCGCTAGCCTTTTCCAGTAGCAGTAATTTCCAGATGTAACTAGGGTTTTTTGTCCAGTGCAAAGTGAGTTGCATGTAGGCTTTCATCTCCAGTTTTTATTGTTGTCGCTTTTCTTCTTCTTCTTCTTCTTCTTCTTCTTCTTCTTCTTCTTCTTCTTATTATTATTATTATTATTATTATTATTATTATTATTATTATTATTATTACCATTTTTTACCAAGGTGAAAGGTCTCATTAACATTTGAGTTTTAAATCTTATTTCAAATCTAATTTCCATGAGACACCTGGTCAGTTTATATGCAGAGGTTAGTTTATGTAACTGTAGTTAGGGTTAAGTGTGTTAAGTGTTTCCATCTTTCCCTCATGGTGACCAAATCAGGAAAAAAACACATTATAATTTTTAGTTTTCATTCTTTCACTGCAGTCACATCCTACACATGCTAATGTAAACCCCTCCCCCCCAAAAAACTTTACATTAAATAGTACATCAACAAATTAGTCAATTTTGCGACAAAAATAAACACAATTTAAAGTTTTATGTCTAATAAGAACCTCCTTTCTTGGAACATGACCAACCGCCTTTAGTGATATTGATTCCTTCCCCCCAGTGTCAAATTCAGCTGCCTCTCAGTGTTGTCTTTTTTGGCCTGTGATGTTTTTGTTTATCCTTAAATGTAACAGAGGCCGGTTTGGAAAAAAAACAAAACAAAACCAGAATAGACAAAACAGTACCAAAAGTAAGCAGGGAGAACTGAGAGAGATGGTGCAAAACTTGAAAGCAGAGGTGGTCAATTATAAGACTCTGCTGGCTTTGAGACTTTGGTCGGCCATAAGCTTTTACGCCGTTTTTCTTAAGTCATCGTCTGCCAGGGAAATCCTGTTTACTGTGTAACAACCAGCGTGGATGTCAACCGCAGCATATACAAATGCACCTGAGATCACAGACAAACACCCACATTACACACTCACATGCCCCAATACGCAAGAAACACACCACAACAACCCTGATAAGAGCCTATAAGGAGGAACGAATGTGTGTGCAGTTTACTTGACTGCTTCTGTATAATTACCAGGGAAGTCTCCTGATGTGGAACCTTTGCTGTTCTCACAATGAACCCATTTACTGCTGCAAACCATCAAACACCTGCCACACACACACACACACACACAGAGGTTGATAGTTTACATATACCAGCACACACACACACACACAGAGCTAGAGAAACTTATATATACACACACACAAACCATTTCAAACGAATGCAGGGAAATAAACAGAGACGAGAGCACACAACCCCTTCACCCCTCTGGGAATTTTACTATTCCGCACTTCTCTGCTTCTCTCATCCCTCTCTCTCTCTTTCTCTCACACACCATCTCTCTCTCTCTCTCTCTCTCTCTCTCTCTCTCTCTCTCTCTCTCTCTCTCTCTCTCTCTCTCTCTCTCTCTATTTCTCTCTAACTCTCTCTTCGTCTCTTCCTCTGCTCCTTTGTCTCCCTGATTATGCAGTCGATCCCAGGGTGCTCTACTCACTGAGATCATCCACCTGTCAATCTGGAGCACACACACTTTTGCACACACCATTCCACCAGTGATATTGATACAGAGGAAATATTAATGACTTCACTCACCTGCAATACACTGTTGTATCTTGCACTTCCAACACCGGGCCATGCAATTCATCAAGACGTAGTTCTGGAAACTTCCACTCAAAAAAAAAAAGAAGACTCAGAAAGAGAGAGAGAGAGATGTGGTGAAATAACACTGAATGCTTTGTCCCGAACACACACACACACACTCACACGCACACTCACACACACGTACTCATGTCAAAAAGTGTCACATCAAGTGGTAAAAAATGCAAGATGGCGTGTAATTTTAGCATATCTTTAACACATGTCATACTGGTTTTGAGCACTTTGACAAATATATATATTTTTATTCGATTTTAGGATGGTGAAATCTCGAATCAAATGTGCTGTATGTTTGTGCTCAGGAGGAAGAATTACAGTAAAGTCTACACATACAATGAAATACAAAGGTGAAGTGTAGCTGAATGGGGATATGCTTGCACATGATGTATAATAATAATATGTCATGGAAATGTGTTTTTAGTCACTGCAATGGACGATCCCATGCATTTTTAAACACATTGTTTATTGTAGCACATCTACACTTAACATGTAAATGTTCTGCATACATATACATTTTTTGTGCATTGTCAGTACAAAAGGTATTAGTAATACAGTAAGTCTTTACTGAATAAAATGTGTAATAAATGGTAGAACAATATGCTTTTTGTTTCATCCATATTAAAACAAAGTTTAAAATGAAATATGTTTGAAATAATGAGTTTAGTAGATTAATGGTCTAACTATGCAATTGTCAGCAAATCCCATCATGGCTCTTATGTCTACTTCTTCCTACTAAGGGTGAATAAACAGGTGCTTAATATGAAACACTTTTTATGGATAGATCATCTATTTTAAGGGGATCTATGACTGTTTTCCTTGTTTTATTTTATACACATGCTGTTACAATGGTGGATGCACATACCCAGTATGGCTATAATGTCAAATATGTAGGTCACTTTATATGAGTAAAAGCTGAGCCTTCCCATTGCTCTGAACTCTGGGTTCAGTTTTTTCTGCTCTTGGGTCTTCATGATGTCAGCAAAAACAAATATATTTAAAATACTCATCTTAGGTACGCAACTCTGGCTGTTAGAACAGAAACTATACTAAACTGCTGTTTGAATCTTTTATTTCCAAAGGGTGGTCAGTGTTGACAAGTTGTCTTTAAAGCAGCATCTACTCAAAGGAAGAGGAGCTGAAAAGGTTTATTTTAGGGCACACCTAGCCCTTAAGATGGCAAAGAGTTATCTTAAAATGTAAATAATCCAAATCTACTTAAGTAAAATCCAAGAATATGAAAGAATATGAAAAATGAGTGTAATACCGTATATCTTCCTTTAGTAGCCCAGGCGCTTATTAAAAAAATTATTCGGCCGGCCTGGCGTTTAAAAGAGACCGGCTCTTATTCCCTTCTCAGACGGAATTGTCGTGGAAGTGAGATGGAAAGAGGACCCAGGCGCACTTACAGTGCTCCAAAACGTATTCCAATTCCAGTTCACAAATAATGCAGTTCCCAGTTGTGCTCCTCCTTTGCTCCCAAGTGTCTCCTTGTCTGTGGTAGCCCAGTGCACGAGTGGTGCTCCCCGAAACTTCTCTCCGCCCGACTCTCCTCGAGAGGAAGTAGAAGACCAGAAAATCACAGTTAGCATGTTTGCTAGCCGACAGTTCCAGTTTAGTGTAATAATCCCACTTCTATGGTTGCCGCGCATCACAAATGCTGCTGGTTGTAGATGACGGCTGATTGGAAACAGCTGGCCGAGTGATGAGATGCGGGAGGACCGAAGACAGCGCAGAAGGACTTCCGGGTCAAAGGTCGCCCGGCTACTATTGGAGACCGGCGTCTATTTGTCGTGACATGTTTTCAATCCGGCGTTTATTAGAAACCGGCGTTTAAAAGAGACACGCTACTAATGGAAGATATATGGTATGTCTCCTTTAAGGACCGCTCTGTGTCTCAGTACAGATCCTTTTATTTCAGTGCAGCAGACTCTGTATCTTGTGTATACTTTGGCCTCAACGGGGCAGTTAAAGCAAGTTTTGGCCTTGTTAGAAGTTTCAAGCTAGCTGCAACAATTTGCAAATATTACAACTTGTCAAGCTTTTGAACACTCATCCATAATAAATTCTATATTCAAAATACAAAAAAAAAAAACCACATTAACACCAGCTTGCTAAGATATTCAATTCAATTCAGTTTTATTTATATCGCACCAAATCACGACAACAGTTGCCTCAAAGCAGTTTTTACTGTAAGGTAAAGACACTAGAAAACCCCAACAATCATATGACCCCCTAAAAATAAACAAACAAACGAACAAAAAGCATGCAAGTCCTGCAATGACAGTTTGGGAAAAAATGTTGTTGTAGTAATGCAGTAAGTCTTCACTAAATTAACTCTGTTTGACCTTCAGAACAAAATGTCAGAACTGGTCAAGAAGGATGTAATAAAAAACTCGGGGGGCAGATGTGAGTAGATCTAAAATATCTTCTGTTTTCATGTGTGTTGACAGTTTCCTCTCCAGCATGATTCTGTATTATCTACACTTTCTGCTGTCGCCCTAAAACAACCAATATTTCAGCAAATATTGTTCAAACAGGAGTAAATTCTGCATTTACAAAGTTTAAGGCCAACAGCAGAAACATATGACACTTAAAAAACCTGGGAACTGGAAACATGAAACCTACAGATCTGAAGGATGTGATATCCTTCTGATCTGTAGATATTTACTATTATCTGCTTTATTTTGCTCAAGAGGTAACCTCATGCCCTCCAGAGTTAAAAAAAAATGAAGCCAACAAAAATGGTAGGTCCTCAAAAAGCCACTTGAGACTGGCTCCAAAAGTAAATCAATCCCAACAGGCTTCTAGTTAAAATGCCCAACTTTAAAGCAGAAAGAAACACTTTTAAAGCCCTGAACCAAATATATATATATCTTGGTCTCTGTGGCCAATTTCTCCCTGAATGGCATCTGAACAGATGATTAACTTTTTAAACTCATCCATTTAAGTTTTGTTAAGCCTTAAAAATTAGCCATAAGGGGCATTGGGGGTTTGGTTGTTGTGAATGACAGGTGAATACCAACTAGGCTGTTAGCTATCTGTTAGGTTTCACCACAGCTAATCTGAGTTACCAAGTCAGTCTATAGATACAGCTTGCCAGAAAAGCTTGCTATTATACACTCATAATTGTCCATTCCACTCCTCTTCTCATTCAAATATCAAAGTCACCTCTGTGTCCAGAAAGATGGCTAATATGCCACGCTGCTAAAAGTTTATCAAAACTGTAGTCCATAACTTAAGTCCATCATATGGATACAGTCTATGCTTTTAACATGACCTCAAACACCAGCACCAACTTATATAGATTACCAGAGTCTCCAGTGAATGTCAGAGAAATGAAGCTGTTGGCAGCTTCATAACACAGTCTGGGGTGGGAAGCAGTGAAGGCTCTTTCTTAACCCTCACGCTGGGCTGCTTTTCTTTTTGGTAAGGTCAAAAAGAAACCTTCATTAAAGGCAAAGGGCTGCATTGACTGCCTGAAAAAGGCAAATCATGTTTGTGTATACATGATTAAACAGGCATGCATCCTTCCTCATCCTCTCCACGTACAGTCTGTCTCTATTTTAGAGCAACACAGTACACCATGAGACAGACAGACAGTTGCACAGACAGACAGCTCATTTCATTTCTCAGTCTCACTCCATCACTCTCTCTGAGATCCCAGGCCTTAGCCTCCTGTGTTCTGATGGTAGAGGTTACCATGGCAACGGAGTGGTCTTGTGGCCCTGGATGTACACGCGCACACTCATTCACACACAGGCAGACGTTCGCTCTTTCTCCCGCCGTCCCTTCATGCATACATATTTGGAGCTACAGGTGCCCCCAAAGTATCACCCTTCCTGATTTTGATTGACACGCTCGAGGGGCAGTGGATCACAATTAGTGATGCGGCTAATTTCCCACAATGCCCTGCAGCCACTGGGCACCCACTGCGCCCGCAGTCAGGCCATCAATATTCATGAGCCATCTGATGAATATGTAAATAGTAAAAGCGACAGTGTCCAGGTGAACAACCAGAGCTCACCAGTCGGAGATGCGTGCACTCGATGTCCAGGAGTGGCAGGCTGGCAGGAAATGGCATCTCATGGCATCAAAGGGAACTCGTCATGATTATGAATGTAATTAAAGCATACAATCATAAAGACTGAGCTCTAGACTAATCTTTATGCTACTTCTATGGGTTAACCTTAAAGATTTAAACAATCTGGTCTAACCTCTGAAACCTCATATGAGCATTCTTCATATTTAAGTCTGCTATTTAGTTTGTTTAGTTCACAGATACCAGCTCCAACTTTAATCCGAATCCCATCAACAGGTGAAAAACAGACATCAAACCATGGATTATAACTAAAAGTTTGACATTAAAACTTCCTACAGGCTTATAAAACTAACTTTAAACTTAATCACAGTCTGATGAATCATACAATTATGATTACAATAACAATTATAACAACCAACAAACAATGTGATTTAAACCCTTAATATTTCATTTAAACCATTTTTTTTTCTCTTAATCTGGATTCTTAATCTGCACTTCTCTTGGAGAACAGTCTGCTGCTGTGTAATGGTATCCTGTTCTTTTTTTTTTTTTTTTTAACTTTAACTAAGACAAGAAATCCATAAAGTAAAAGCTTGAACACATGCATGACTTTTAATAAA
>VURO01009429.1:8086-26187 GCA_015108175.1 Pelvicachromis taeniatus
AATCATTTGCTGACAAATCAAGCATTCATTGACTGTTCAGATTATTATTCATTGTACCTTTATGGTCATCTGCCACAAAATAATACATTATGCTGTGTAACCTAGACATTTGAATTCTTACCTCTTTTTAACACTTTATCCTGTTATCTTCATAAACACTGATGTATGACATTGAAATAATATGTGATAACAATTGTATCACCACACGTATAGTCATAAACAACTACACTAAGCTGATCTATTTTTCAGTGTTCAAAAATAAATCTTACAGATTAAAAATGCAATCAAGAGCACTTCAAGTTCTTGTCAGCAATAATTAAGAACAATTACTGTTTACAGAGCATGAAATAGTTCCATAATAACGTTTGCATTTTAAAACGATGACTTCTCCATCTTGCATTAACTGCGTGCCTATGCTGTCTAAGAATAATAAATTGTTTCAAAGAAAACAACAATATCAATTTGCAGTACAATAAGAGTCTTTCCAATGATACTCTGCAGCCCACTGTGTAATCATACAGTGCGGTTCCAACTACATAATTATTTTACATTAAATGCATTTTTTTCTTATTGTCATAGTTTAATCAATGTCATTAATTGATATCATAATTAATTAAACTAATCTCTTCTTGGCATATACACCATGTTGTTGGCTACAGCTTCATCTCTATGTTATGTAATCAAGAAAAAATATGCAGATGATTATGGTAATCAAAGAGCCAGAACCTTGTGATAGAACAACAGCCAAATAATTAGGTTAGCGTCTTCAATTCTATGCTGTCAACAAACTATTTGCCAATGAATGGGCAGCAAGAAAATGAAATAAACAATGGAGCTACTTCAAGAATATGGATGTAAATATATTTGTTTTGCAAAGTAGGGATAGATCATGTGTGCATGCTGAGCTTTTGGACATGCTTTACTGAGTTGTGAATGTTGGCAGTTACAGTGCATGCAACGACTAACTTTCTGGGGGTACAAAAATGAAGACTACCCATTCATAAGAAAATGCAAACTGCAATTAGTATTTAAACCATACTCATTGATAGTTTTAAACGCAATTAAATGCAGTGGCGTAATGACAAATTTGAACAAAGTGTCCCAAAAATGAATAATGTGATCACTGATTATGTATATTTTATGCCTTTTAAAATACTAATGGTTTAACAATAAAATACATAAGATTAGAAAATCATCATAAAGTTGATTTATTTCACTAATTCCATTCAAAAAATGAAACGTGTATAATGTATACATTCATTCCACATTCATAATTTTGTTGATTATAACTGACAACTAATGAAAACCCCAAATTCAGTATCTCAGAATATTAGAATATTGTGAAAAGGTTCAATATTAAAGACACCCGGTGCCACACTCTAATCGGCTTATTAACTCCAAACCCCTTTAAATTGTCTCTCAGTCTAGTTCTGTAGGCTACACAATCATGGGGAAGACTGCTGACTTGACAGTTGTCCAAAAGACGACCATTGACACCTTGCACAAGGAGGACAAGACACAAAAGTTGCATTTGCAAAAGAGGCTGGCTGTTCACAGAGCTCTGTGTCCAAGCACATTAATAGAGAGGCAAAGGGAAGGAAAAGATGTGGTGAAAAAAGTGTCCAAGTAAGAGGGATAACCGCACCCTGGAGAGGATTGTGAAACAAAATGCATTCAAAGATGTGGGGGAGATTCACAAAGAGTGAACTGCAGCTGGAGTCAGTGCTTCAAGAACCACTACGCACAGATGTATGCAGGACTTGGGTTTCAGCTGTTGCATTCCTCGTGTCGAGCCACTCTTGAACAACAGACAGCGTAAGATGCGTCTCGCCTGGGCTAAAGACAAAAAGGACTGGACTGCTGCTGAGTGGTCCCAAGTTATGTTCTCTGTCTGATGCAGTCAATTCTGCATTTTGTTTTTGGAAATCAGGGTCCCAGAGGCTGGAGGAAGAGAGGAGAGGCACAGAGTCCACGTTGCTTAAAAGAAATAAACACTTGAAATATATCAGTCTGTGTGGAATGAATGTATACATTATACATGTTTCAGTTTTTGAATGGGATTACTGAAATAAATCAACTTTACGATGATATTCTAATTTTATGACCAGCACCTGTACATTGCAAGTCCTGTTTGCGCTGTCTTCCAGTGTTACATTATGTTCTTTCTCCAGCCTTTATGGTACAGAATCACATGCTATGATATGTCCACACCTGTTCACAGCTACAATGACACATTTAGTCAAGTGTCACATACTTTAACTTTTAACCATCAGCAGTGATTGTTGCAACATATTATTTACTGTGAATTTTAATGCTTTCGTCTAAGCAGTAAAATCATAAGTAATGTTATGTAATGCAATTTAGTGTATTTAGGCATCTATTGCATCAACCATCTGGATTTTCATTCTCAGTTTGTATTAAAGCAAAAAGTGAAATCAGCAAAAAAAATGTTACTTTGTTTTTCCCTCGTTCAACCACTTTTAATAACTATTTTATGTTATTTGTGGATTTGCAAATCAACACAGCTTATCATGTGGATTTAAAAAAAAAAAAACAGATTGCACCACGATGCATGAGGGAAACTAAACCTCTAACTTACATGTGTTCCCCATACACTCAAACATTTGTATATCATAAATCCTCTACTGCTTGAGTTTTATTGGACCATTAATTTACACTGAGATCTAAAGTGGCTGCAGGCGGTTTTTACTATTTCTCTAGTAGACAGTAAACATTTTCATAGAGGAAAAGAAAAAAAGTTTTTGTTTTATCTATTTCTTTCTTGAAGTGTTTTTTTTCATTGTTTTTTTGGAATCATTTTCAGTTGTAAAATACAATGATCTGCGCTTGAGAAACTCCCTAAATGTCGTCACACCGTGTTATTTGTTTGTGTAGCCATCTGTATTTGCGGTTGCCTGAGCATATGTGATGCTCTGTCAGGGGGGAATCCCTACTGCCAGATTAAAGGCCAGATTGGTTGAGGTAAACCAGAAATAATCTAGTATTGCACCATCGTGACATCATTGGGGTTTCTTCAGTGCTAGCAAAAGAATGAGGAAACAGCGGAAACAAAATAAAACCAAAACTGTAAAGCAGAGGGAATTTTTAAAATAGGACATCCACACTAAAGTAACTTTCATCACCTTGTTATTGTACTATTTTACACACATTTGTCCTTAAAAACAAATAAATAAAACATTTAAAATTATCAACAGAATATGAAGAAAATATGGTTTTGCCATCATTTCAGGGCCCTCTATATGTTTTGTTTGAAGAGATCTACTGAAACATACTACTGCTGCTTTCTAATAGATTTAATAATATACTTACCATCTGGCAGTGGCTCATAGCGTCTCTTGATGGAATTCTCAGGAGGTAAATGATAAAGAAATAAGTACTTTCATATCACTTTTCACTTCATGCCCAGCAACACTTTATTCTTTCCCTTTAAGTGACTTTCTAGCTGGCATGCACACACACTCCAACAGATGCCTCTTGCCCAAGTACACTTTAATATACAGGTTAGGGTTTAAACCACCTACCTAATAATTAGCAAGCAACTCATCCTACCTCCTGAGCCACTAGTGCCTATTGTGTCTGTGATTCACTATAGTTTGCTTCCCATCGCCTTCCAGTTAGAGTGACTATGCTAATGGATATTCCATATGGACAATTAAGGCACCTGGTGTTTATCCATTTACATTGGGAAGAAATATACAGCATAGAAAACTAAAAACTAACTAAAGCATCTGCTTGAAAAGTTAATCAGTCTCAGCTACTGGGATAAGTCCTCCCTTACCTTACTTTGTGTAATACTGGAAGTGTCACAGTTGCGGACGGCAGATGTGTGGAGTTGTAAGAGATGAACCCAAACACAGGCACTGGCTTTACTGTGAGAGAGCTTTATTTCCAAACGATGAGAACACAGACAGAAGCGGAGATGGCCAGGACAGAACTAAGAGAAACCTAAACTGGGATAACTAACTAAACAAACCTGAAATCATGAAACGCAGCTAGAACACAGGAGATGACAGGAGAGATGACTTGGTGGATGACACACATAAATAAGAAGGGTGAAACACGGCATGACACGCTGAGGTAACACACACGGAGCAGTGATGAGCAAAGGAGAACACACACTATATAAGTACAGAGGGAAACGAGGAAACTACGCACAGGCAGGGAACACAGCTAACACTAATCAGACGAGACAAGACTGGAGTAAGCAAAACAGAATACATGACAATACAAGATACGGACCTCCAAAGTAAAACAGGAAACACACCGACTGAACTCAAGACACGTAAGCTTAACACAGAGGCCGGGGAAACATGGAGACCTGAAACATGGGACAGGAAGGCACAAAGTAGACACAACACAGAACACAGGGAAGCCTAAGAACTAGAACTCAGGGTGTGTTACAGAACTAGGGAGCTAGAAATACTGGAACAGAAACCAAAACACTCACAGTGATAGCCACCAATAACAAATAATCAAGAAACACAAATTAAACAGATACAAAACGCTGGGTCACAGACCCAGGACCATGACAGGAAGTTTAAATATTGCAGCTGTAACTCACATCCCCAAACACTACTGATTATAAATGACTAAAATTCCACATGTTTCTCAATTTCCATGATGTTAATGAACAACTTTAATGATATTGGAGGTTACACACTTGACTCTTTGATCTATGAATTTTTAAAAGCTATTTTTACTTGTTTTAGTGTAATTTATACCATCACCAGAACGTGTGGTACGTCCATGTGTTTTATTGGTATGTTCCATTGCAATCACAGACAGTGGCATGACGAATGTGGGTTAAACTGAGTGAGATGTATTCAAAAACATTTAGGCTGCTGTGGCAGAAAAAAACAAAGCAAACAGCAAATTATGAACAAAAATATGTTTAAAAGCAAACACATTTAAATTTTCCAATGAATACTTATGTTCACTGTTTTGGAAATAATATAGAATTAATGGGCTTGCTCCCCCACCTCTGCCTTCACATGTTGATGCTAACTTTTTTTGTAACTCTATCTTACATGTTTACAACATTGTACAGTTGTAATAGTCTATCCTGCAATATGCATCTCAAATTTTGCCATGTTGAAACATAAGTATGTGCATGCATGCATGCAAACACTCACAGACGCACACACACAGAGAAAGATAAAAACAATCTCAGCCACATTATGGATGTCAGCAATAAGACATGAAAAAAACGAAAGACAGTGGGAGTCTTAATATTGAAGGATAGAAGAAGGAGAAGAGAAAGAATAAGATGCTCCGGGGGGTCAAACTAGACAATGTTTAGAGTCTTTCATTTTTCCTCATCAAATACTAATTTGCATTTTCATATTTCCATTATTACTCTTTTTTTATTTTCCTGTGGGCAACAGAAACACATGAAACACACGATTCATATCATTATCAAGTGGTCATGTGAGTCCACTTATTTCTATCTCCCTTGCTTGTTTGTAATCCCCATTGTCTCATTTTCTCTTATTCTATTCACTTGCAACAGTGGGAAATATACTTTCTCCAAAATACAAAATATCTGTAATTGACATGTTCATCTTTTTTCTCTGGTTCCTTTCTTTTAAGTCCTTCAGGCAGCCAGTGCAATAACTATTTTAAATTGGGTTACACATATTCCCTCTTGGATGCTATTAATATACACACACACTGTGTATATGGATGTAACATGCATCCTGAAATGCATAAAGAAAGTAATATATAATTTACTTCTTCTCATACATCCACAAAGGCCAATGGGCTCACTGGATATTTTGATAGAATATATAGTATCTACAAAGATGTTAAAATGGCCAACTTCATTGGAGAAAAAGAGCTGTTTACAGCCTGTTTTTTTTTACCCCACTACCCTATAGGGAGTGATTTTTCTTTTGATTTCCATTTTTTTTTACTTCCTCATGTAAACTTTATAAAGGGCACGGCTGCTTTGACTGACAGATGGAAACTTACAAAGGTGACAAATGCCAGCAGCCATTTGCTGAGCTTCAGCATATTCAAGTCACAGTATAAAAATCTTTTAGAACGTTAATGCAATTATCTGATTTCTGTGTGGTTAGCTGCGCTAACAAGAGGAGTTCTCCAGTTTAGATGAGTGAAACTGTAAGCTACTTAGCACTAATTAGGAGCTCTTTTTGTATTTGTGATGTGTTCATGCAGTCTAAGGATGCACATGGCTAAGCATGTTTTCTTTTTCATTAACGGAAATCTTAGAGTTCAAGCCTCAAATCTAAATATTGTTACCTCTGCCTCCAAAAGCACAACATAGCAGGATGACAAACACCAACACTGTAGGCTCAAAAAGGCAATTAACAAACAAATAAATGACATAATGATGGCTATATCTGTGTTTTTCTGTATAGGATATCATGCTGGCCTTGAAACATCTGAAAACAAAATTCTGTGAGATTTTAGACTAATTTGTGTAAAAGAATATCTCAGTTTGTAATAGTAGGGCTGAATGAGGTTGTAAACTGTATGCTGTAATTTGTAGGCTATAAAAAACTTATATAAATTGGTAAGACTTATAGCTTTGGCACATCTGAGAACCTCTAAGGAACGTTTTCATAGTTTGCAGCAAAGCACCTTGATAGATCTGATATTACTGGTGAGTGAAAGAACAATAGAAAGAAAGTGGGACAGCTGACTAGGACGACAGTGACACCGTTGAAATGTGTGGAAAAACAGGAGAAAGATTCAGATTCAGAGTTAATGGATCTAATCATGCTTTCTTATTGATATTGGCTGATATTGGGTTTCATCCTGGAAAATGTAAGTAGGTATGTAAAAATGAAATAAGTTGTGGTTGTACATGAAAAAAAGTAATAGACTGAGAGAAAGAAAAAAGGTAACAGAGTCACAGTAACTCAAACGGAGTTAACGGTTTGCACTAGTGACTAACAACAGCTCTCAAGTCTTTGAATAAATGCAGTTGGCCAAGATCTGATTGCACTATTTCACTAGTGTTTTTTCAGACACTTAAATAGTATTGATTGTTGAGTAAGTAGTATTGTACATGAATTGCGATTCATCCTCTCAGCATCATAAATTTCTATACAGATATAATAGCAAGCCACCGTCTGTACCCAAATAGTAGACAGGAAAATAAAAACCTTCAGCTTGAGTGTAAACATGTCTGTCACCCTCTTTCATTTTTGGTGTTTGACACTGTCATCCATCCAACCAAAGCAATCTTGGTAAAGATAGGACACAGTAGCAATGGAGTGAGTGAAATATGATAATGGGCTGATGCTAGACAACCAGGCAGACTATTACACAATAGTCACAAACACACATACACACACAATCATACAGACTTGCAAGGGAGCACTGTGAATGGAACCTAGTTGGAAAAGAAAAAAAGGGCTTTGGGGAATGAACTGACCCACTATAAGACATTTTGGCTCTGAATAATCCTAGATGTTAAACACAATGGATGCCACTCACCAGACATGTTCCCTGATCATGGACAGCAGCAGTGAAAGCTCGATGCAAAGTGAAATTGTTACAGAATAGACAAACAAGTTCTGGATTCACCCCACATTCCTTCATCCTTTGGATAACAATTTCTTCCCCTTTTCTTTGGATACCGGCTGCTTTTTTATTCAGTTTTAGTCCAGTCCTTGTAACTGAACATTTACTTTGAATTTTTATTCATTAGTTATTATTTTGTTAGGCCACTTAAAACTTACCTATGAAACATTCAAGCATAAAAAGGCACATGACTCATTAACCCAACTTATTAATAAACCAATTTAAAATGGTGTCTTTAGACACTTTCTTACTAGCAGCTCATCACATAGACACACGGTTTGGCTCCATTTCTTTCAGTGAGTCAATGAAAAAGGAAAACACAGTTTCACAGCATTACAAATGCATTTTTATACCAACAAGGTCATTTGCAGTTAGCCATTACATCAAAACTTGCCAGCCAGTTGTGGTCAGAAGTTTACATGCACTCATTAATAATGACCAGTGGGGCCACAGTGGCAAAAGCTCTATCACCCTTTGTTCTCATCTTAGTCCGTTTTATAGCAAGTAAACCCTGGTCAGATGACCTCAGGGACCTGCTGGGGACATAGGGCTGTAGCAGATCGAAAATGTAGGCTGGTGCCAGTCCATGAAAGGCTCTAAAAGTCAAAACCAGGATCTTAAAATATACTCTAGATTCACATGAGACACAATCAAATGCCTAGCCACAGTGTTTTGGACAACCTGCAGACGATCTAAAGAACCTTTGCTTAGACACATAAACAGTGAGTTACAATAGTCTAAACGTGAGGAAATAAATGCATGTATAGCAATCTCCAGTTCAGACCGAGATAAAATTGGGCTTACATTTCTTAAGTGATAAAAACAAGACCGAACTAGAGAATTCACATGACCGTCCAATGTAAGAGTAAGAGTCCAAAGTGACACCTATATTCCTGATAGAGGATTTCACATACACTGAAAGAGGACCAAAGGCTTTTACTATCTGGAATAATAGTCCGCCTGGAGCACATATGAGGACTTCAGTTTTCCCATCATTAAGCTGGAGGAAATTTGCAGTCATTCAAAAGCTGAAGCTTGGATAAATCATGGGGCTTAAAAGAGATGTACAACTGGATGTCATCAGCATAAGAAATGTCCCCAAAAAGGCCTATTATATGCTGGAGTGGAAGAAGATATATTATGGTTTTGAGGATTTCTTTGAACTGTTCTTTTTCCAGAGTGGATTGAAAATACAACATCCACCTTTAATGACATAAAAAGAACATCAATTTCATGTACAAGTTTGAATTAATATAGAATTTTCTTTAATTAATACAGGGTCAAAAGTATGCATATACACTCAAATAAATACACACACCCCTACTAATATTTGATTAACAGTTACATAACCACTTGCCGCTTGACAACATACTTTTGGAAGTCATTAACAAGGTTCTGGTATAATTCTGACTGCATGGAATACATGCAGAAACTGCTCCATTCAAAAATCATATCTGTGTCTTTTGCAGAACAGGAGTGTCTGTTTTATTATTTCACATGTTCAACAATATCTCATTTTTAATTTTTGACTTTTTAAAGCTTTACCTTTTATTACATATTACACAGAAATCAAATTAAAGAAGCATGCAACTTCAGATTTGAAATCATTTTGAAAATTCCTTTTTTCCCTTTCATGTGATATAGTATTTCAAGTTTGATGAGGTCTCATAAGGAAACTAAAATACAATTTTATTCATTGATTTGATATGACTAGAATTACCTTAAAAATGATAAAAATCTAGTGGAGGTGCGTGGTGAGAAATTATGTTTTTCAAATGCATGCTTTAGTTTTCAATCAAATGGTTTCACTTTTTAGACTGGGTGGAAGAGACTATGCATTTAGGTGGTGCTTTTTATTCGTTATTGGGCAGCACAGTGGCACAGTGGTTAGCACTGTTGCCTCACAGCAAGAAGGTCCTGAGTTCAATTCCACCATCAGGCCGGGGGTTTTCTGTGTGGAGTTTGCATGTTTGCACTAGTGTTTAGACGTCTTACATTTTCAACTAACCAAAAATATTTTGGTAAGTCCTTTGGATTACTTTAATATCAATATTTTACGAAGCGCTGCTGTGATGTATTCTGTGAGAAAGAGACAGAATTTTTTTGTCTGTTTTACAATCTGCAGCAGCAAAGAGAGACAGACATTTGTCAGAGATATTTACCTGTCAGACTGTAGACACCCAAACAATCTCTGGTTTTGTAAATGGAGTGAACAGAACCACTCATCAAGATTGCTTGGGCACTTTTGACAGAAGGTTAAGGGAGACAAGGTACGGGAAGTGTAAGGCACTCTTTTCAAAAGCATAGGTTCTACTGGTGAAGACTTTGCCTTCCCCCCCTCCACCTTTTTTTACAGGATGGTCAGTCCGTACATGGATTCACCCCTCTCAACAAAATTCTACTGATTTATTGGCAATGTGTACTTAATTCTGGGAAACACTGTGTAATTTCAGGGGCGTCGTTGTGATTAGCTAGATACTCAGTAATGTTGGCAAGAGTCTTCTGAAAAAAAAATGTATCTAGTCACATAATGATTTGATTATGTCATAAAAAAGCTATATATTGACTGACAGTATGAACCGTTCCATAAGGGTGAGTGCGGTTTTTTCTTTCTGTGTTTGTGTGTTTCCTTCTGAAGCTGTGCCACAGCAAATGACTAGCTCTTGGTAACTTTTGATAGCTGTTTTCCTCTAATGCATGAGCCAAACTAGATTTCAAAACAACCTAGTAAGGCAAAATGATAACACAAAATTCAAAAAGGAAATGAGTGTCCCCAGTTGATGGTTTGTTATGATTGCTGATTGAAAGATTCAGTCAGTAATGTTAGCTACCCCTCTCACTTCCCATAGCTTTTTGATGCATCTTCTTCTGTTTCACAGTGATTCACAACATTTTATATATTTAATGTCCCTGTAAAGATTTAATATATTCAAAGTTTAAATACCCAGCTCTGTCTTTTAGCACTATTAAAATAGTAAATATCCCAAAAGATTATTCACAAGCTTAATAAATAAATAATGCTAGATCCTCAGAATTTATGAAACATCTAATTTTAATAAATATTTGTATAAATTAAGCTAAAACCAAAATGGGCTTTCTTTCATTTTACACAGACATATTGCAAGATGTCATTAGATGGTTAACTTTGTCAACATTCTGATGTAACACAACTGAAAACAATGCTGACCACGTCTTTTAAAACACGCTTCGACAAGCAACATTTTTTCGAGATGATAGGCTTACTTACACCGGCCATGACAGCCAGCAACATGTCAGTGTTCTGACGCTGTAGGGATTATTATGTGATCACTCACCTTCAACTCGATCTTAGCAACACATTAAGTTTCAGGACCACTTTTGTCTGACTTTCCTGCTGCAGTGTGTATGTAATCAAGACCACATTCTGTTGTGATAACAGACACACACATGGATGACACGTTCGCGAGGTGAAAAAAAACAAACATTACTATCTGGTATGTTTTCAAATCTCTGTATTTGAATCTCTAACACATCTCAGATCTAATCTTGACCATTTGGGCAGGAGTAATTTGGAAGATCATTGAAAGGCGATTCGCCCAGTTCCAAGTGTGTTATCAGAGCATAACTGTGATCTGGCAGTTTGAAGAATTACAAGTCTACAAGAAGACTGCATCTGGGATGAGCTGAAAGACAGAAAATAAGTTAGTGCCTGTGGGATTACAGGAGGAGGCACAGAGTAAATTGGGGGGAAGTGAAAGAAAGAAAGTTAGGAGTGATGTATAGGGTGCTTGAGAGGCAGAGGAGTGGATTCACACAGGATGGGAGCAGTGACATGGTGATTGTAGATGTTACTTCCACACTGGCACCAACTGCGATGTGGAGACAAATGTAGGGAAGTGAAAGGGAGATTGAAAGTCTAGGAGGTTATCTGTCAAAGCATCTTCTCTCAGCTTCCTGCAGTCCTGTAGCCTTAACATCATTTAAGGCACCCAGGGGGAGATGGCAACATAGTGAGGTGTAGGAGTAGTAGAAGGTGAATGACATAGCAAACAGAACTGTGGGAGTATAGCCGTCTGCAAAGACAGAGAGTTAGGTAAGCACATAAAAGTAAGAGATGAGGATCTTGTTCATTAATTAGTAAAAGCTGATCCCACAGAAATACACGAAATGAGTGCAACCTCCCAAGAAGCAATTAGACGTTTGTGGCACATATTCTGTCAAATTTTGTGTGACCACAATGGAAGAAATGCCAATGGAAAGGCATTTAGGAACTTGGTGTGGTAGACAAGTAAATTCCCTAGTGGTGAAGCTGTAGCCATACAGACCTACAAAGTGTGAGCAGGGACTTGAGCTGTTTAGGTAATAATTTTGGTTTGAATCGGTTTGGAGAACTACACAGAAGTTCAGTCATGTTAAGTCAAAAAGAAAGGGGTTATGCAAAAACTGCTTTCAAAAATGTTAATATTTTCAGTCGTGGTAAAAGAACTGGCTCAGAAGTAAGTTGTAGGAAAAAAAGTTACTTTTTGTGTTGTTTTCATATTTTATTTCAACCTACCACATGATGTTTGACATATTTTTGTGAGGTTGAATTCTGTGAATTGGTTCAAATACATTGTGGCTGCTAACCTATTATTCCCATCAAGGTTGCATCTTTGTAAAATACTGCACTGCTCTCTGTGCTATGTTTCGATCGCTAACTGAAAATTCATCTTCTCATCCTTGGGACACATTGCATATTTGTGATATGTACAAGCAACTTGTTCAAACCAAATTTGCAAGCAAAAGTTATGCAAATCTGTGAACTTTAAATAAGCCAAATGACATTTTGTTATTGTCCATGCACTGCTTTATGAAACAAAGTCACAGAGGTTTGTATAAAGTGTGAAAATCAGATTTGCTGTGACTGCATTGACCATGAAAGGCTCAGCTCTGTTTTAGCTGTCCATAGGCAGCAATTTGGTTGACTTGCCAGTCCTTTAATAGCTATTCATCTTCCTTTCATTAGAGCTCAATAGAATAAAAGAAGCTGGTTAACTGTGTTATTCACAGTTAGAACAAATGGCTACCAGTAGGTTTGGCACACTTCTAAAGGAGTACTGGACCATAAATGTTTTGTAACGAGATTGCATACAGTGTAATATGAAAAGAAATGTGAAGGCAGAGAATATATCAGATTTAACTGGTTTGAACTGTGTGTTGTGATTGTCTGAAAAACTATTACACCATTTAGAAAAATACAAGCTAAACTTTCTCACATCCCTTCAATCAACTGTCTTGTATGGTGCCTAACCCCTGGGATTAGCTGTGATCCCAGCAGTCATTTTCACAGCATTAACTTGGATCACTGGTTCTATTTGGCCTAAGCTGTGAACTGACTGGCCTGGGAACACACACACACACACACACACAAACAAGGCAACATTTTACCCAAACAAATGTATATTTTACTAATCTGATTGCTAACCTGTTGTGCTAAAGCTGCTATGTGTTCCAGAATAGAAAAGAAAGTCAATGCAATTGCAAAATAAATATAAATAAATGTGCAAAACTGCAATTTAGCATGTATATCCTACAAATAAATATATCTGGGTTTTTTTTTTTTTAGATTAAACTGTTAAATAAATGCATAATTTAAAAAAAAAATGAAACAAGGAAGAATCATTTGTTTGAGTAGGCATTGGGAAATTTATGCTTTTTCACTGACCTTTTTAATACCAGTTGGAGCCACATGTTTTGTTATTTGTTTGCCCTTTTTTCAGGTTAACCATTAGTAATATGTTTGTGTCTAACTCTGCAAAATGGTTTCTTTTACATGCAGTTTTAAAAGTAGAAGAATAGGAGAAATAAAAATAATTTCTGTGGAAAAAAGATATTGATTTCTAGTTCATCACTAAATTGAACGCATTTCTGAAATGAATTAAACTTTAAAATTATATTCCAAAAAGATTGAGTAAGATGGAAGTCATCCCCAAATTCCATTTTAACCATCATACCTGTGTAATCTTGCTTCCTACCTAATCAGAGGAGTCAAGCGTCTCACAACTTGAACTTTCACTTGAAATTCAGTGAGCTGGGTCACTAAGGTCTGCAGAGCTATTAAAAAACAGAATGAATTAAATTGATTTTAGCACCCCTTGTGCCTGTACCAGTGATTTCAATTTCTTCCTCTCACACATATTTTTCTTGTGCACACATGCACAAAAAAGGTTTCAAACCACATGTCTCCACAGTCCCGTTCTCTCTGTCACACATTTCTTAATGCCCACTTTCCCATACTGTAACTAACGTGAAACACTGCGGTGAAAAAGTGAAAGACTTGGCCAAACCAACTGTATTAAACCACAAGCTGCGCTGATTAGGACCAGATGACAGGCATGGGTCCTAAATATCTCTTCATAAAACCCATGAAATAAAAATGTAAACCCGATGTACTAAATCAGTTGTGACTACCAGTCATCTGTGTTTATGTGGGAGGAAGTTAAAGATCAGCACTGATCTTGTGTTGAACTGAAATATAATCCTTGGTCATAAATTACATTCACAGACTGGATGTGACTGGAGTAACTTGTGTGAATGGCGGTTTGGCCTTCATAAAAGAGAGAGTTCAAATCAACCATTGATCTCCCATTGATGAGAGATCTAATCTCTGTTGATAAATCGCCTCAGTGTTATCTTATTTGGAAGCATGAAACAGTCTACTCCCATGAAGATCGGCAGGGTGGCTCCAGTAGTTGCTCAGCTCTATAAATTCAGCCTTGACGTCTGGATTGATGAACCAGGATTGCTGTCTATATATTTTTACTTTCAGCTTTTTATTACGTATTATGTCCTTTGACTATTGTTGAAGGATTTCAATACCAGAGTTATAGGCAATATTCAATTTAATTTAAATAATTCTTAAAACATATACTAATACTAATATTAATGATAATAGTAGTATACTATATAATTTTGACCGAGCAATGTACCCACTATTTCTGTTGACGACTTTTTGAATCAAGCTAGGAATTCCTTAGGAATTTGGATGACGGACATGAGCCTGAGATAAGAAAGAACTCCCTCACTCGCATACAATTTGCCAAGCCACTACACATGCCTTTCATTACTGCATTGCTTTCCATTTGCATAGGGATTCTTAGTGTGTGTGCCTGGTTCAGTCAAGACACCGCATTTGTTTTGTTTTTTCTCTCTTCACTATTTTTGATTATTAATCTCTCTGATATCTTTTGAAAATAATGAACTTGTTAATTAAAATTAATTTAAAAATGTACAGGCAATGATAGCACCGCATGACAAAGCTTTTACATTATTCAATAGTCAGATTTATAACTATTACATTTATTAGTTTTATTTTTGCAAAAACAAACCACACAGTATAAAACTCACCATGTTTCTTTGCTGTATGTTGCATTGTAATTTTATTCACTTGTTAATAAAGCTATGGAATGAACTGAGTCAGACCTGTGCCACAGATTACCACATTAATCACACGAGTCATAATCAGCTAAATGAATGATAATGGCACTCTAAAATGCCTTTCTCCTTACAAATTACCTCAGACACAATCTACATCCATCAGCCAAAGGGCTTACAAACTTGCGCATCAATTAAATGAATCTTAAAGCTGACATCCATCTGATGATTTTTTTGTGTGTTTTTTTTCACTGGAGTATTATCAGTTGCTTGACACAGGCTTGAGCACTTACAGGAGGAAATAACCCTTCTACCTGTGAACCTTGTCTAAAGATTTTTGTTTCCCTACCAATGGGATCTTGGCAGCAGGACGGAGTCCCTGCTGCTTTGATCACTACAGAGGTAATCTTCGCTTGCATGCAGGCACACAAACATTTCCGTACTACACACAGAGCGATGGCTAGAAGTATTGAATTATATTACCTTCTTTTAAAGCAGAAAAATCCTTTGAATACTGAGCATGCTTTTCTGTGCTCAATACGAAACAGGTTGGTGCTTGGGAATAAACACTATTAATATCTAAGCAACAAGATTTAGGTGAAATACTTAAGGTACTGGGAGATGTGGATGTGTAAGGAAAATGAGTACAGTGCAACATCTGTAAGGTCAAATATTAACCAGATATTACTGAACAGATTATAGCTGAAAGAAAACTAAACACAGGAATGTAGAATCCAAGCTCGAGCTTTTCTCAGGGTTGTGTTGCCGAAAGCCAAGAAACTGTTTTTCACATCATATAATTTTATTTCATTTAATGGCTGTTTGTATAAGTAAATCAAAATGACACTGACTTTGTGTAACATGATATTTAATGAAGTCCTAAAAGTGGGGGGAAAAAAGTTCAACTTGTGGAGAGAAGGAATATACTCAGTAAATTAAAAGCATCAAAGCTACAGTAGTCTCTAATATGGTGAAGTAGATGATATGAAACTCTAGAACAAAATCCTTTATTAACAATGTGGTAGCACAAGTTGCTGCTGGTCTGTTAGATAAATTGAAAATTAAAGGGTTACATGTACTGAGTACACAAGAGTTTAAACATTTGGAGTGTTGTCTTTGTTTTTTTCTTATAACTTTACATATCCACTAGCAGGAGTACTCAACAAATTATACATATAAGACAACAGCTACATAAATATTTAGTTACTGCTTACAAGGGCAAGGGTCGCCTACATAACATCACAGAACATATGGCGCTCACATGAGTTTAGCGTCAAGGCAAAGATGTTGTGTTGTTTCAATTTAACATAAAGAAGAAGAATGTTTTTTTGTGTGATTCCAGGAAGCGATGTCCTGATTCTTATCAACCACACTTCACAATGAAAACGGTTAATTTCAAGGACTTTGTCTTAAGTTATTTTAGTATATGCACAAGCATATGTGTTTCTGCTTGCATGCAATATATGTGTGGGTGCTCACTGATGGATTTAGCTCTGGTCTTAGTTATGACGGCTCAACAGTATGTAATAGATAGTTGGCGGTATGACCTTGGGACACACACAATCCATCACTTGATATGGGAAATGTCCACCAATTGCTCTTCACAGGCACTTTCAGAATGACTGTTTAAAAAGAAAGAACTGCTGTGCATATGGACACATCGTGTAGAGATGAACAGAGGAGCTGTACTAAAACATGGATAACAATAAAACATTGTGGATTTGTAAAAATCATTCAAAGTCAGTCCCATGGTTATTGCAGAGATAAACAAATGCATAAACAAATGCTGTGCATATGTGTCCATATGCACAGCAGTGCATGGACCAACAACTAAAACGACTCTGAAGAATTGAAATAAATGATTGGGGAGGTTATCTGAGCGCACTCTTTGGAGTTAACAAAAATAAATGTAATAATATAATAATTATTATCATTATGAAAATGTTTAAAACAGGAAGTTAGTGTTAAAACTGAGGTGGTGAGAGTTATTTTTTAACTTTCATTGTTTCACTTAAAATAAACATTGTGTGTGTCGCATGATGGGAAAAAGCTTCAGAAATATTTCTGAACTCATCCAATTGTGTGTAAAGTACATGTGTGTTTAGAGCAGTGTTTCACTCTGTCTTTGTTGGTTGAAGCACTGACATCAAACCTACATGCACACAAGCTTTGCTTTTTCTGTCACTTCCTGTCTCATTCTCCTTCACACAGACACACTAATACAAGACAGCTATCTCTCTTCATCCGTACATCCCCATGTTTGAGCTGCTTGCCTCTTGCCAGCATGCAAGATTTATTGGATTTTGTATCTCAACATTTTGACCACATGAGGAAGATTTCAATTACTCTGTGCATGTGTAGGAGAGACAGCGTACGACAGTGTAAAATCATGCGATGCTTGCATACAAATATAGTCATAAAGCAAGGAATTGTCATTCTCAAACACACACAGGTAATAAATAATTATTTTCATTCAAGTCATCGTGCAACATATTTTCAAGATTTGTGACATAACAAATCCCTGCTCACATTTTTTCACCTATGCCTCTGACATGTATTTTTTCTTGTGTGTGTGTGGGTGTGTGTGTGTGTGTGTGTGTGTGTGTGTGTGTGTGTGTGTGTGTGTGTGTGTGGGGGTTGTTATTCAGCCAGTTGTGTATATATTTTTGGGACCTTTTACCTATCAGAAAGAGATAGAAAGGCTTACATGATCATAGGCAATTAAAAAATGCAGCTCTACATAATAGGTACAATGATGGTCATAATAGATAGAAAAATTCTTGAGTCATGCACTTAACAGATATTTTAAAATGAGATTATTGGGATTTATAAGATAGTATGCGTTATCGCGTATCTTCTCATCATCAGACAAATTAGCCTACTGTCGTGAGCTGAGATTTCTAGCAAAGCATTTCACAGCAGAATGGCCATGCATGAGTGTGACAAAAGATTTGCAAGGGTGATAAAAATGATTAAAACACCAATTGAAAGTGAGGGTTTAAAATGGCCACAGGAGGTGACAATTTGCATTTCGAAATGCCAAGAAATCCCAGGTGAGACTATTGAATCGAGCAAACTAGAAAAAAGATCATTCGCACTTTAAGGATTCACATTAGCTTTTGATCTAGGCAACAATT
>VURO01009430.1:3424-32387 GCA_015108175.1 Pelvicachromis taeniatus
TTTTTTGATATTAAATGAAAAAAAAAAAAAAAAAAAAGAAAAACAGTCTCATCTGTTTTAGAGTAGAGAAGCGAAACGAAGCAGGGAAAGAGCCAAGAGAGAGAGATGCACTTGAGCAGAAAGGAGAAAAACAGAGGGAGGGAGTAGCGTCTAGGTCAGGGTGCCCTGACTCTGTCAGTGCAGCTGATTTTATATTATGCTGTCTGGACGGATTCCATCCACCAGTAACCACTGTTTAGAGGTGTGTGTTTCTAATTATTTTTAATATGTGTGGGTGTGTGTGTGTGTGTGTGTGTGTGTGTTACTCAACAGTGTTAGAGAATATATTTAACCATGATATCATAGGGCTTCAAAATCCAACTATACCTTAAAAGGAAGCCTTTTAACTATTTGTAATAAATAGGACTTTCCATCAGCATGGAAAAACTGTCCTGTGTTGTTCATCACAAGATAAGGTCACTTTGTTTTTACAGGACACCAATGGGGAACTCTTATGCAGGCCAGCTGCGGACCACACGTTTTGAGGAGGTCCTCCATAACTCCATTGAGGCATCACTGAGGTCGAACACCATAATACCCCGACCTGTCTTCTCACAGTTATACCTTGAGACAGAGCAGCCACTGGCTCGTGATGGTGGGTTTTATGGCTGGACATGAGAAATGATATTTTGAACAACACAAGGGTTTGATGACTTTCTGATGTTCAGCTGGATATCAGTTTAGCTTTAGCTTTCTTTAGCTTTTATTTTCCTGTCATGTTTTTTATGCTGAAAATGTAAAGATTTTGTTTGTGCTTCAAACATGCTTAACAGATGAAGACGATGAAGATGGCTCAGAGTCTAATAGTCCTCCGATACCCTACCAGGTGAAGACCCCACCTGAGGGATGCTGCACCACTGACGGTTTGTACACATACACATAAACACCATATAAAAACCAATAAACATACACTCTCGGTAATACATGTGCAAGATAGTGACCATAAATTGGATTCAGAGCTGGAACGCTAACAAGGAGATGTACCTTTTAGGGTACTTCATGGGTAAAGTAATTTTAGAATAAAAATGTACTACCCATTTATTAATTTTCTAAACCACTTATCCAGTTAAGGGATGTGTGGGGGCAGGATCTGTTCAGCTGTCATTGGATGAAGCACAGGTTACACCCTGCACTGTCAATCACAGGGCGCACTCTCTATCCATTTAATGAAAATAACTTTCCTATCCTGATTTTCCACTCCACAGGGTTTTGTCAGGCGGGCAGGGACCTTCGGTTGTCCTCCCTTACTTCTGATCCCTTGGATGTACCCCCTGGGTTCATGTTGGTTGGAGTGAAGTCTCCTTCTCTTTCTGAGAACCTGCTGGTCTGCGCTGTGGACCGCCGCTTCCTGCCAGACGAACAGGGTCGTTACGCACTGTTGGGTGAGGGAGAAAACTGAAACGGGAAATTGGTGCTGTTAACAAAAAAACAGCTGAAAGAAGAAAATGAATAGTGCATTTGTGACATTCAGCCTGTGGGATGTGCAAAGAATACTTTTCATTGTAATCATTCATTTTCTCATTGGTGTACACAACAGGTTTCTCAGGAAACTGTATGGGCTGTGGCGAGAAAGGTTTCCGCTATTTCACAGAGTTCTCCAATCACATTAACCTGAGGCTCAGCACCCAGCCCAAGAAACAGAAGCACTTAAAGTACTATCTGTACCGAAACAGCCAGGGCTTGCTCGTCAAAGGGGCTCCCATCTGTTGGAGGGGAAATGGTAAGAGGTGCACACGTGTTAATGTAGTCAGACAGTTGAGTTGACTTTCTGATTGTAGCACAAACACTTATTTGATCGATTGTAGCAACTATACACTTTAGGTCACAAATGTGCTGAGTGCATCAACTTTGTCTTCTTTCAAGAAACAGTTGTCGTTGCTTAGATTTAGACTCAGCACAGCAATTGCTGATGTCCATCTTCTGCATAACATCTGCATTACAATAGGATTCACAAAAAGAAAAACATAAAGCATGGGACAGGACTTAGATCTGCCTTAAACTATAGTTTATCATTTGGAAAAATTGCTCTTGATCTGTGTTTTGTTACTACTCCGCTCAAATTAAAGACAGGGAATGAAAAACATTGACACTAAAAGATGGTTTTATTGACAAATTAATTAACTTTACGAGAAGGCCTCAAGGTCTGATTTTATTTTGAAAATCTTTCTTTGTATATTTCAATTAGCATTGTTAGGACAAGACACCCAGTGCTTGTTTTAGTGTAAACAATGAGCAAACTCTCACAGCTAATGCTTTAATTTAGTCATGTACATATACAGCATAGATTTTTTTAAAATTCATTTAACATCTACAAGCAAATTATAATCAAAATAATACTCCATCGTGTAGGATCATTGACTCATGTATCCCCAACCAAGTGAATAAGTAGTAAAGCCATATGGACAAGTGAAAGGTAATACTGGAGAGCGTACACTGTAGACAGAGTAATAATAGTTTATCGATTCACTTTTATGGCATGAAAGCACTTGTGTTAAAGGGCTTTAACCCTCAAAATAATGTCTTTTTATTTATTTTTTACAGCTCCTGTTTTTTCATGATTTGTTAATCCTGAAGTTTAGGAGTGAAATATGAGACTTATTTTAAAAACAAAAATCAGAGCTTGGAGTATGTATTGCTACAATATTACCAGTCAAGTAATCTCTTAATGCTCTTTTTCAAAGCACGAAGAAGTGTTGATATTAAGACGTATGGAATATATATGTTGTGCTCATGGATGAAGCTCTTTTATTTGTTTATTCTTTAATAATAAACCAAATTTGGTTAAACCCAATGATAGAAGTTCATGTGTTTGGGTGGTTTAGTAAGTTATCTTCACTCGTTCCCCACAAACTTCTCCAGGACCCTTGCTTTTTTACTTATCACTGTTTTTAATCTCTTCTGCTACATGGTTTTGCGATGTGTTTGTAACTCTGACTGAATCCTTATTAGTATCCCTTCCCCTCCTTAACTTTGTTAAACTTTAAGACCGTGACTAGAACACTTTGAAACACCTCGCACAACTGCACACTGACGCATACACACATTTACAGACACCTGTTACAGCACCTTGTTGCTGCATTTCTGTCTCAGTGGTGAAATTTAGTTCTATATCAGATGGCAGGATGAGACAGCTGGGACCCACTCTCTCAGAAGGCCAGTCGACACCAGATGAACAACCACCAACCCTAGCGTTGAGTCAGCCGTCACACACTCCCGGCAGCCACTCAGGTAACAAACAATACAAAGATCAGATCCAGGAACAACAAGTTGATTCTTGGGTTCCTCCTGTTTTTTGGGGGGTTTTTTGTCATCTTTTTTTGATCTTGTTAACAAAGATTAAATTTACTCATTTTCAGGGTGTACGTCTTATTTTAACACAATTATTGGCACGTAAAAAAATTGTAAACAGACAATCTGTATTTTGCTTAAATGAGCTAAAATAAAGAGTGAATGCAATTATTAGAGAAATAGTTGTAATGAAAAGTTTCAGTCATTACTGTGGTTTATTTTGATTAAACGTTGTTGTATGTCTCTGCTAATGGCAGCTTCACGCGTGGAGCCACAAACAGCTGACGTCTCCCACACTCTGATAAATGACAACCAGGCCGTTCCCTCCAATACTCATCCACCTTTGAATCAGTCAGGGCCTGGAAGACCCTCAGCTACAGGTACACTGTGCACTCGGGTGACTTCTGCCATTTATTCCGTGTTGTTTTAAAGGCTTGCAGTTGATATTTTGTTTAAATAGGTTTGTTAATTTTTGTTACGCTATAAATCTAATATCTCATAAAGTAGTTGCATACATTATGTAATGTGTTGCAGAATTTTTAAATTTGCTGTTTTAATCTGATCTCTTGCGGTTATCTGGCTTATGTGTGCATGTAAACACGGTGAGTTTTGTGTCTATTGTCATTAAGCCCCTCCCAAGGGTTTTCTCTCACCTTTCAAAGCAGAGCTCCTTCCTCCATCAGTCAAAACACTGTGTGTGAGTGTGTGTGTTATAACACCCCTGCTATACAGAAGCCAGCCAGCTGCATTGTCTGCAGAGGGCTATCTTTTGTTTTCCCTGCTTTCATTTGCCAGCACTTCAGGCACTAAACTTCTACATCCCCTTTTTCTTCTGTCTGTCTTTCTGTCTTTCTCCCTCCCTCTGCTTCAGTCTGTCACCTCAAGGTTGTAAAATACCCTGTCTCATCTTTTTTTTCCTGCGTTCTCTCTTATTGAAAAGCTTCCTTCCTGTCAGTGTTGTTTTTTCATGGTCCTTTTAACAAGTGGGCCTTTTATGTGCCCCCCATATTACAGTGTTTCAACAGAAACTGTAGAGGAAATGACAGATTGATGCATGACTAAAACGGGGGAGGTCTAATTTAAGAAATTAACTGTGAAAAATAAGTAGGAGAAGTAGATTTGGTGCATCTGGAAAAAATGAGAAAGTGGTACAATTTAAAGATTTAAATGTTACATTATTTAAATGTAATTATATTCCAATTGAGTGTATTAAGCTCAATCAGCTTTTTCTTTTTATATGCATCTTTCAGGGGTACATGCAAATACTGGGCCCCCCAAAAAGAGGCACAAGGGCTGGTCTCCTGAATCATCTACGAGCAATCTCCCAGAGAGCACCGCGAAGACGCCACCATCTTCATCGGCCTCATCAACATTATCAGTGTCCTCTGTCACCACCAACGGCACCAGAGCAGGTACAATCAGGAAAAATAGACTGTATTTTACTTTTACACTATAATTGTATCAACAAGACAATTGTGTGTTGTATGATCTGCTTGTGTGTTTTTCTATCTAAATATTTTTATTTTCATTGTTTTCCTTCTGTATGCAGAGACTACAGCCCAACAGAGTTCATCACAGTGGATCTTAACACCACTTTCTCCCCCAGATTTACCAGTAACAGTTCCGGATGAGTTGCTGCAAACCTGCAGGCTGCAACCTGTCATTTTCAAAGGTTAGAAATTCAAGTGAGAACTACTGTACTTTACTAAGGCTGGGATTGTGTTCACACTTGGTCAACTGTGGATCCCATGAATGTGTAGAAGTTCCTATATTATATCTTTTAGTCTGCCTGGATGAAATGATCTGCTGGTGTCCTTGTAGTGTAGGTACTGCAGTGTCGCAATAAACTGGAGGACATGCAGATGCCTGCAAGGAGCTTGCCTCTGACGATGTAATCAATGTCACTCAGACCCAAGCAGGTCCTCGCGGACTCATGGCTTAGGAAGGTGTTACAATTGAGTAAGACAACATGCTTTTAAGTTTCACAAGATTATTTGGATTTGTGACAGAGTCCACATCCAGCTTGTATTTCATCATAATTTTCCATTCAGCTGATCTCAGCTTTCCTTACACATGTGAGTTTTTTAGTCCAAGGCTAGTTTAGCTTGCCCCTCCTCATGGATCAGAGCCCAGCCAACACCTGATGGTGTTGGTCAGCCTCCCCGCTACCCTTTTAACCCATTTTTGTTGTCTGTAAACTTAACTTTCTGTTTTCACTAAATTTTCTTAACCTATCTGCCCTTCACCACGTGTTTTTTAAATACTTGGTTCCTTCCATCACAGTATTTCCTTCCAAGTTTTCTGCCTTGGCAAAAAGTAACACTGAGGTAGCGAGTCATGTAGGACGAATCAACAGCTAGAGCCTTCTTTGTGAGTGCTGGAGCAGTGTATCACAGGCGGTGATACAGGGCAGCACCAGCATTGACATGGCCGAGGTAGAGGTGGGAAAATCTGCAACAGAAATAGATAAATTGGTCTAGTTTAGTCTGTGTGAGCCAAAAGAGTACGAGTTCCCTGCCTAAACTAGCTTACAGGCTTTCATTGTGTTAACTGAAAAAAATGAAAATACATCTTTCTTTCATTTTTTCTTGCATTTAATTTTTTTTTTTTTTTTTTTTTCTTTTTTACATTTTTTTTTTTTTTTTTTTTTTTTTTTTTTTTTTTACCACAATGGCATGCCATGAAGCCTCGCAATAGTTTCGGTAGTTAGCTGTGCCACACAGATATAGCAGCACAGAAGATTGAGGTGTACTTTTTAAAGATAAGATGTTTTAAAATAAAACTCTATGCTATCAGTTCAACCAGATAAAATTAACATGTGCTGTGCATGTATTGCTAGATGTCCATCCATCCATTCGCATCCGCTTATCCCTTTCAGGGTCGCGGGGGGTGCTGGAGCCTATCCCAGCTGTCTTGGGGCGAGAGGCAGGGTACACCCTGGACAGGTCGCCAGTCTGTCGCAGTATTGCTAGATGTAAGTGCTGTAAATATACTAGAAAAGATCAGGATATTGTTAGAAGGACATAGCTATAGTCACAGTTTTGACAGTTCCCATATTTTACTGTTAAAATGCATATTATATGGGTGTAACCACATATACAATTGTATGTGCTATGTGAATATTGTAAATTATTTGCATTAATAAATCAATAATTACCAAAAATTGACAGTGTCTCTTTAATTTAAAGTTGTTGGTAAGCACTGCTGGAGCTGCTTGAAGTCTCCGTCTATCATGTGACAACAAAAATCAAATAAGGATATTTCACCATATAAAAATTCAAATAAAATTACATTTCGTTAAACGTCTCTCCTCGCCTTTACAAATAGTGTGAGCAAGTGCACTGTAAAAGGCCACCGTCACACCATTTTCCGTCTTCAGGCTCTGCGCTATTACACCAATCAGCTTGTGTGTCAGCCTGTCTTACCCTCCTCACACTCCCTTTTTGTCTTCGCCTCGCTATCAAAGAACACCTCCGCTGTACCTTCTGCTGATTTAGACATCAAGCATTCTTCTGAATCTGACAGCCTGCTCATGGTGAAATTCGATGACTGCCAAATAGCTTGACGTCGCCCAGTACAAAAAAAAAAGGGTTCTAGTCTGTCAAAAACAATCAACTAAATTACAACATCAATGTGTCTATTTAAAGATATGAATGTGTGTGTTTCACGGGGGGAATGAGTGTGAAAATAACAGGCTGAAGCAGAAAGCCAGTGACAAGATGGGAAAATGTGTACGCATGTGTGTTTGTGTACCTGCGCGTCTGTGTCTACATGCGTGTGACAGCGTATTTATTTATAGAAGCCCCTTGGGAGCAGAGTGCCATTACCGTGCTAAGGTAGGAAATCTGGTGGGGCTGTGCTGGATGTCACTCTGAGGTGGCTTCATAACTTCTTGCGAGCGATGGCTCATTAGGGTAAGCAACATCCTGCACAATATTAAGAACCACATCACTCCTGCAGTGTTCGTCTAAATGTCTTCGTGTAAACTCTGTTATTAAAAACACAACACATCTCCTCAGGGGATAAAACTGAAAATACTACAATGTGACACTTTCTCGTGGAAAGTAATTGTGTGTTTTTTTTTGTTTGTTTTAGCTTTTGTTTAAAAACAAACAAACAAAAGAAACATATACAGGCAGGTCTTTGATTTTGCCTGTCATCATTGATTCCCTCTGCTTGAATGAGTTATTTTGTTCCATAAGAGTGAAAGGGAGTAGGAGGCTGCATTGATTCAAAAATCGAACTCAACTCTCCAAGACAGTTACTCTCTCAATAGAGTAGGCTACATAACTTTTGCCAACCCTTCAAGTCCAAACAGACAGAGGGGTGGTGAGATCAACAAACACACATACAAAAGCAAAACAGAGCAAAGACATAATGTCCATTTCCCAGCTTAATCTGTGACAACAGGGCCACCCGGAAAATCTCTCGCATCACTTCCACTGAAACCAGTCAGACCTGAAGAGCTACATTTCCCATATAAAGGCTGAGAGCCCAAGCAAACACCTCATGAGGGGGCTCAAAGAACCATCCTCATGTGACAGACAACCTTAGCTAAAGCTTTGGCTTAAAGGCTGAATGGACATGGCTCTAGTTGTAAAATGAGAAGCGTAAATGTTCCTGTGTTTGCTTTTTCTACTCACTTTGCTAAAGATTAAGAGGAGCACGTGAGAACCTCTCTGTCACTCGATAGCTGTTTTATTTCCATCACATCATGTTTACAGCCCCCTCTGCTTCATCATGTGCATCAGTTTATTTAGAAAATGTATTTCAGATCAGGACCTTTGCTTTATGCACAAGCGCCTGCTAAAACGATGTTAGATGATATGCTCGGCACATCTGTAACTTGAGTCTTTTATTTAACTCAGCTTGCATGCTGCCCCACAGCGAGACACTGGAGGTGATGTTTTGTTAATTCAGCCCTGTTGTTGACCATTTGTCCGTGGAGCTTTTAGGTGTTGTGTTCTGTATCAAGTTCAGGTAATTACTGTTTCTCAGACTGCAAGTTGCTGTGAGCAGCAGTGTGCACGTGGATTTACTCCTACCTTCAAAGACGAGAAACTTCAAATACCACGATTGCATTTTATTCCAAGGAAAATGTGAACTCTGTTATTTGCAGTGGTTTGAATCTCCACATGTTGTCTTTCAGAGGCTAGTTTGTTTTTGTGAAAACACTTTAAGTGCAGCCTTTATTGTTATTCAGCACAACATTACACTTTCTCCTACTAAGGCATATCTTGTCATGACAGGCACACACAACAATAAGCTAATGGACCTAGAAGGAAGAAGCTGATTTGAGTGTGTGTGCTACCCCTGTGTATCATGTGACCTGTCTCATCTTAAATACAAGCCTACAGGAGATAAGCATTACTCCAAAGATACCGAACGCTCAGCTCAGCAGTAAACCGCAGGAGTGTAATTACACTACATTTCTCTGTCTGCTCTTTTGCTGAGAATAAACCATTTAGGAAGAGTCTTTCTTTTTTCTCAAGAATCAAGCACTTGCCAAGAGATCCAACATCAAGGCAGCGTCACTGTTCCTAAAGGAAAATTCAAAAGTGAAATTTCTGCAGGGCATTAAATGTAAATGTTACATTAATCAAAAACAATGGACGAAGTAGGGTTTGTACTATCCCAGCACTGTTCCTCCCAAGCCAACTGAACATTACACATAAGTACAAAAAAATAAATTATAAGAATTTAAGTATATCTACTGTCAAAAAAACAAAAAATGCATTGGACTTACAACTGAATTTCAGTCTTTTCTTCAAGGGTGGCTGGAAACTGACCTTTTCAATCACAGCCCGCCAGCAGAGCAATGAAAACCTCGCTGGGTGTGCAAGTGTAGAGTAAAAAAGAAGTTGTAGTGCGAAATGAGTTCAGGTTCAAACATCCAACTCTCTGGAAAGTTCTGTTTTACTCTGCGGATGACCACACCGTCCCCACACCACTCTGCATCTTCTTGAGTGATGTTCTCTTACTGACAAGTCTGCCTGAATAATGAATGAAGTTGTGCAGTAAAGTTGTCATGCTTCCATCCCATTGCTATTGACCTGTCACCTTTTAAATGTCAGCATCAGTGAAAACCTCTACAGCTACACACCCAGTCACATCAACGAGGAGCAAACGAAAAGTAAGATAAGGCATTGTACTAAAAATAAAGCATGGCTTTTGTAGGTCTAACAAAAAGACGTACCATACAGTTAGACTGTGTGGTGCATGTGTGTGTGTGCCCCAGCTGGTTTGTGTGATAAGCTAATGTAGCGTAGTAGATCACCCCCTCCATAAATACCAGTAATGAAAGCTTTCAGAAGGCTATTTGCCTACTTCTTCCTAAAAGTAGGAGAAAGCACTCTTTCCTTTACTAAAATACAATATTTATTAACTCTACCTGCTCACGTCACTGAATTATTATATCCCATAAAATTAATTTTTTGGGGACTTTTTCACCTTTTTTTGATAGATGCAGTGAAGAAAGGACAGGAAAGCGGGAGCAAAGAGAGAGGGGAAGACATCGGTCAGACTCGAACGCGAGCCGGCCACTCAAGAATAATTTTTACTGAAAATGAAATGCCTTGTAAGCTAATGTAGAAACTTTTCAGCCACCAGTTCCCAGCAGACACAAATGAAGTCGTGTTTCTGTCTAATATTCACTCTTCTTCCTTTGCTCTTCACCAAACTCCTGGCTCATTGTTTCCCAACCGAGTGTTTATTTTTGGCTGGTGGTGAAAAGCTGCTGGTGTACAATGGGCTTTCAGAGCTCTTCAACTGAATACAGGTGGCTTTCATTCACACTTAGTCACGTGATGCATAAATATGAGAAAAAAAACCCCAAACTTATAATGAGTAGAGCTGAGGAAGACACCAAGCATATGACAGAGGTGTTTAATTACCAGAGCTTCTAAATGAACTCATTAACATACTGTGTAAAATCTTATGGCTGCTGTCAACTCGTGACGCTAATTCTGCTGGTTTACATGTCATTACCTCAGATAGAAAACATATATGAACCAATGCATGGGACAAACTAACTAATGCATAGCAGTCCTGTGATTTGTATAGCCACATAATTAGTCAAACATAAAAGAGGTCCAGAAGGAGAAGACAGTTACTGGCAGGCAAATTGAGCAGTGTGTCCATGTTGGAAACACGGCACCTTTATCAATAAGGTAAGCCATTTACAGAAGCTTCGCTCCTTGAAACTTGGTTTTCTTTCCATGAACAGTACATTCCTTCAAGATCTCAACTTTGTTATGATAGAAAGTAGTAACAAAGCTTTCAAGAAGCACCGTAGCTAAACCTTAGCTCTTATGCAGTGGGGAAGTGCTGCTTGCAACATAACGCTTTGAAGTCTCTGTTAAATCATTCGGGCTTACCACAGAAGATGTATATGGAACACACTGCGACCACTACACAAACAATTTAATCCACATCTCTGCGGCTCACAGATGGGCAGATCTTCTCTATAGATTAGCAGCCACTCTGATGGGACAACTACTTCCTAAGGTGAATTTCTGCCAGCTGATCAAACAGCATCAAAGGTTTGTTATAGATCAATAATGCTGACGCCTAAGTTTAGAGCACAGCTTAATTAGAGTCTGTGTAGCTGACACCGCACAAGCCAGATTTCTTCTAAGGGAACACAAAAATGTAGACCACTCTAATGCTGGCTTTAGTGTTGTGGCTAAAAATGGCGGCACCAGTTTTAATTGGAATTTTCCTAAATGTGCTATTATCGCTATGCATTTACACAAATAAAAGTAATACATTTATAGAATTATTTCAATGATGTTTGCAGTTTGCACAATAACGATTGCTTAGATACCGATGAGATTATTTGCATTTAAATAATGAGAGTGTGAGATGCCGAAAAAGGAAAGCAGAAACCGACAGTGAGGATGACAGAGGAGCAAGGATGAGAACAAAAATCACACAGACAGACTCTGTTTTTCTCTGTCAATCTGCCAAACAGTCCTCGTGACTCTGTGTTATCCCAGTTGATGCTATATGGCACTGCAATCAGCCTGGCAGCTGTGAAACTGTGCACCATTGATTTATGGCTATTGAAAGCTCACCTAAGCACAATGGAAGAGCTGCTTCACTCTGCAACAACTCAAGAAAGCAACTCATAAAATGCAGACTGTTCTTTAGCCCCAAGTGTGATTTTAAGCATACATTTACACACAGAAAAAGCTCGAGCAAGGTAGGGCGAGAAAGAGCTGCACAGAGACAGAGGAAGCTCTCTGCTCCATTACAAAGCCCCTGCTCAAAATAACAACAGAGTCACCGTTACTGTACTGCCACATCTCTAGTGATCCTCCTGCGCTCTCTGTGACACACTACTGGAGGTGGAGTGAATTCCCTTATGCAGAGCAACAGTATCAGCAGGCAATGGCCCTTGGAAAGTCATACATCTTAGGCTTTCTTAGAGTGTGTCTTAAATAAATTCAGTATACTGTACTTTATGGCGGCACGGTGGCACGGTGGTTAGCACTGTTGCCTCACAGCAAGAAGGTCCTGAGTTCAATTCCACCATCGAGGAGGGGTCTTTCTGTGTGGAGTTTGCATGTTTGCGTGGGTTCTCTCCGGGTACTCCGGCTTCCTCCCACAGTCCAAAGACATGCACTTAGTGGGGATAGGTTCATTGGAAAATCTAAATTGTGAATGCGGGAGTGACTGTGAGCGCGAATGGTTGTCTGTCTATGTGTGTTAGCCCTGCAACAGACTGGCGACCTGTCCAGGGTGTACCCTGCCTCTCACCCTAAGACAGCTGGGATAGGCTCCAGCACCCCCCGCGACCCTGAAAAAGGATAAGCGGATGCGAATGGATGGATGGATGTATACTGTACTTTATATCTTAATGTTTTTGCCACTGATTTCCTTCCTCATCTGCATGAAAAGTAATCTGGAAAGCCGTGTTGGGTGAATATGCAGCAGGTAATAGAGCACAGTGCTCAGAGCCAGTAGCCCCGGACACACAGAGTGATCTCAGACTTCACAAACAACACAGCAAAGTGCTTACAGAGGAGTAAGTCGGGCATATCTGATGTGTGCTAAGAAGTTCGGTTAAATGCCTCTAGTCATGGGTGTCTGTGGCTCACTGGGAAGAGATGTTTCCATGCAATTAGTTTAAATAGCCTCTGCTGAGGCAAAAGAAAGAAGTGTCAGTTTTTATTGCTTAGTATCCTGTTCTGGTCCAAAGCTTCAGCAGGTACAGAGGCAACACTGAAAGGCTCTGAGAAGACGGGGACTTACATTTCAAGTGTGCGAGTCTCAAAAGTCTGTTTTGGGAACATTTTATGTGCCCCCATTTTTAAAAAAATAAAATATAACACAACATCAGCTATCAGCAGCTGCTCACATTACGACCTCCGCTGTACCTATAAGTATTAGTTTGACAAAGTGACTGAAACTGCAGTTCCTCAAACGGCCACTACAAGCTTGCTCCAAACACGGAGTCCCATATCAAAATGCCCAAACTGAATGATAGAGGATGCTGACATGAGCAGGTAGCTAAACACTAACTGATGCTAAATTTGACCTCTTGAACGTGTTTGTGGTGCTGGTGGCTTTTGGAGCATTTTTCAATACAGTTATTTGATAAAAACTATGGTTTCCTATGACTTATGTGTCTACTTGGCAGTCCAAGAAGTCTGCCGTAGTGAAATTCTCATGTTATTTATTGTGTTTTTGTCAGCAATAATTAGATCAGCACTAGCACATTAGCACAAGCTAACTAAGCTAGGTATCTAACGTAGCTCAGTCTATACTCAGTGTACATGTTTACCTTGTGATATTACTAAAAGCTAGCCTGTTGCATGCATATTAAAGTACAAATAAGGCATTTAAAATGTTTTTTTTTAACTATTTAGTAACAGTTAAATTAATTAACAAACAATTAAATGTGTTTGAGATAAATAGTAGTTATTTTGGTAATAACTACTTTTGGCTCAAAATGTTCCGAAAACTATTTCACGTAGTGTAAAGCCTGCTCGATGCCATATCCTGAGTTAGTGATTTATTGACTGGCCATGATTCCTCTGAGACTGAACTGCACCTCAGGGGGAGCTGAGCAGCAGAAGCATGCTGGGATCTGCTGTATTACACAGCCTGATTTCATTCACAGCTGCTTACTCCTTCATACCACTGGACCACACTATTATAAATATTACAACATTCGGGATACTCTTGTCTGTATCAACAAGAGCTTATCTGATACTGATGGAATGATTACTGGAGAGTTTATGTTTAGGATGGACCGATTACAAATCCAGACTTGTGTGTTTGCAAAACTATTCACAACACTCCCAAACATGAGCGCAAACTATGAAGTGCTGCATGTGTCCTTCACTGCTTTGATATGAAAAATGGGGGAGAACTTCTGGTGCTATAACCTCGGGGGTGGTTATAACTCAAAAAGGCCCAGAATGAAGACATCTGGGGCTATAGATATTTTGAATCACACCTTGTCTCTCTGGCATTAAGTCAAGCATTGTTAATGTGCAATAAAAAATTTATCAGCACTGAAAAATAAATGAGGCAGAGTATGTGTTTGGGAACTAGCCACTTCACTGATGCAACTTTTCAATTACGCTTTAGGAAGACGATTGCATTTAATGGCTGCCATTTAACCTCAGTTGGACTTTTTTCTTCTTTTTTTTTTCTTTTCTCTTTCCCATATGGAAACACTGTACACGCCATATGGTAAACCCTCTATTTGTCTCACAACACGCACTACCCTCTAGCCACTTTCCTTCAAATGTTTCTGGGCCCCATAATTGTATATACTCTTCATCATGTACAGTTGTTATGTGTTTACCTCTGGATCAGTGCTATATACTAGTATAAGCACGGAATGACATAAATTATCCACCTATTTCAAACTACTGGGCTGTGTAATAAATTAAATCACAACGGCACAGTCTTAGTGGAAAGCTGTCACGGACCAATGTTGAAAAGTTCAGTAATGCATGTAAAGAACCTAGAGGCACTTTGTGAGCTGGAAATTATGCTTCCTAAAATGTTTTTTGAAACCTGTGTATAACAGTTTTCAAATATTTCACACGAACGCAAAATGGAACTGATTATTCATAAACACTTGTGCTGTGGACCACGTCATGAGCTTATCATGAATTTGTAAGGCGTGAATTTGCAATGTAAACTATTAATATTTGGTCATGCTCCTGAACTTTGTTTCATAACTTCAAGTCAATTGAGCGCAGTGAATAGGAACTGAGTAAATATTCAGACTCAAACATGTATTTTCACATTTAGTCTCGCTGTGTTCAAGTTTATTATTCCATGTATTAATATACTAATAAAACCTGTTTAATTAGTTACATTAGCTACATGGTGTGGAATATAACATATAAGGCTGGCAGATAATATGTATTTAGTTCTTTGAGTCACTCCTTTAGTTTAGTTGTTTATATATTCACCTGCCATGTTTAACACATGGCTGTAGACACCTGTTGTTAAACGTCTCTCTCCTGACCTCCTCTGCACAACAAAATTTTAAATTTGGGTTTCTTACTCCGTCATGCGGTTCTGTGTAATGTGACATACCTCAGCCTTTTCTACCTGTTGCCCTTCCTTAAGAATGGCTTTTTGGCAGTCGCCCTTCCACTGAGACCATTTCTGATGAGGCTTCACTGAACAGTAGATGATCTACTGAATTGCCAGGTGCATCTTTCAAGTCCCGTGTCAGGGCTTTTGCTGGATTTTTTCTTAAGTACATGACTTTCATATACTGTTCACCTGCCCTTGGTCTTTTTTTTAGGCCTGCCACTTCTTCTTTTGCCCTCCATTTGTCCAGGTTCCTCAACACTGCACACCATGCTGAGATATGCCACATTTTTGGCTAATAACTCTTTGGCAATCACCTTGTAGGTGCAAAAAATACAGTTTTATGCCTGTCAAACTGTGATTTTTCATAGATTCATCTGAAGAAATGGGAACAAACTATTTAAATAATTAATCACGTGTAAAAATGATTTCGTAGTTGTAATATTTTAACATGACTTTCAGTTATAATTAAATACTGCAGTCTCAACAATAATTGTAAAGGGTGGTGCTAATAAATAATGAAATGTTTCTATGTGTACATTTAACAAAGAGTGCCTATAAACTGGTGAGTCGGGGAAGGCTGTTATTTATCACCTGTAAATAAAGAAAGAAATTGCTACTCATCAAAATGGACTTGTTAAATCTTTTACAGATTTAGCCATCATCAGAAATATGTGGCCACACAGTAAAATTATGACACCCTCGGTGACAAACATTTCATTGGACATAGGAGGATTTTGTTGTGTTTTTAAACATGATCTGTTAAAGCTGCATTGTTAATGGGATTTAACGTGTTTAAAGAATAAAGATGCTTGCTTGTTCCAGCACTGGGAGAAGGTCTGGCATAAAAATAGAGGGTGGTGTCATAATGAGACGGTTCTCAGTCCTGACGCGTAACATATTGACGATTTGTCACGTCCCGAGGCGTCCCATGGAAACTCGAAAGGTAACCTTCTAGGTCCCTATGATACGTGCCAGATTGTAGATGGAATCCATTAGTATGACGCTCCCAGCGTTAACACACTTTCCAGCCATGTATTCCAGCCCTAACCCTAACGTTAATCCTAACCATAACCTTATCCCTAACCTAAATGACAACCTCAGTCGTGTTAGATGGTGTTTTCCAAAGCGATTTATGATGAGAAAGTAAAATAAATGTACATGTGTATATTCAGTCCAAACGGTTCTCACGTTTCCTCCTGTTTCCGAACGCGTAACATAGAGACGTGTTGGGTGGCCGAAAGCCTAATATACTGCCGATTTCTCACATAGCATAGTATGTTTCGCTTTGGGAGTGAGAACGTGTTGATCATAATGGGACATAATTTCTTTGAGCAATGTGGCTGAATATTAAAGAGAAATTCAAGGTCAGAGATAGAGTAGGTTCTTCGAATAGACGAGGTACATAAATTATGCAGGAACCCCCGTTTCAAGGAGGTGTTTGAGATTTCTTTGAGTAATGATATCGCCGTGAGATCTTTTGTTTCTGAAATACTTAGCATGCTGTTCCATAGGGGGGAGGCATTCTCCTGTCTTCCAGATATATTTCAGGCATTTCGAGCTGACACAAAAGAGGAAGTAAATTCAGTCCAAAAAAACTTCCTTTTCACTCTGTTTAGTAGTGAAATAGACACTAAACAGGAATTTGCAGAATCCACAAATACCCATACTTTAACATGGAACCTGTTTTGTGTTTAACATTTACTCTGAACTCTGAATCTCTCAGTCACATCTTTGGTGAGTTGGTTCACTTAAAAAAGTTGTTAATATGACAACATCCATTGATCCAGAGAAGCGCACTTCTCTTGTTCCTGCACTGTGTTATGAGCCTGTTAATGAGCTGGAAGATTGAATACTGAACTGGAAATGAGACAGAGGTGGCTAATGAAGCCAATGGGGGGACAGTGGGAAGGAGGAGGTGTTGTGTGATGATGTCTAAAAATACATAATGTGCACATGGAGGCTTCTCGCTGTTATGACATTAATGAAACTCTTCATCCTCTTTGATGCCCTTTAAAACAAACATTCAGTAATTACCACGAGAGACATTATAGAGTGGAACCTGTAAAGGGGAATAATGAAAGTTGTCAAGTTTTCATGCTAAAAGACAAAAGGAGGCTTAATTGACTCACTGTTGAAAACAGCATCCGGTGCTTTCTCCAAGGAAAGCGCACCTAGTTGGCATTAGATTATTGATCAGAGAAAATGAGTTTCCACAGCTATGCTACTTGAACAGAGAATGATGAATAAGCAACTTTGCAGACTGCTTTGAAGTTCACCTCTCGAGCACAACAACACCTCTGTCTCTATCCATTGCTCATTCTTTCTGCCCTCTGCGCTCCAGCTGCGGAAAGTGACAGCTTAAAAGCCCTGGTTCAGGTCAAAAGAAAGTCAGACATTAGATCAACCCAGTCTCAAAGAGAGATTTATGCCAGACTCTGGATGTTAAACTGGAATTCACATGCTCTCTTTTTTTGGTTTGTTGTTGTTTTTGTCTTTGGAAGATTTCTAAATTTAAACCTCAGTTGTCAGGATCCAAATATGGAGAAACGATTATCTAAAACTTAAGCGAAAGAAGCCTTGCTGGCTGCTTGCTAATGCCACAATCTCTCAGGTTACTCACTACTTTCACTTGATCTGCTGTGCCAAAGTGAACACCTGTGAGGAAAAAAAAAATGCTGAGTGGCACACTACCTTAGCAGCAAATGATGAGCTTGGCTTTTCCAAGAGGTCCCAGAGTTTCTTCCTCTTTTCGGAACAACACGTGGTAGTAAACTCCTCTCCTTCCCTCTCCCTCATGTTCTCTGCCTCTCTTTTTAGCTCTTCGTTCATCTGCTCCTTTTTCTGGTGATACCTGGCCTGGCAGCAGGACTCCAGGTAGATCTCGTCGATGCCCCAGAAGTCCAGCTCTTGGCTAAATGAGAGTGCGCACATTTCCTCCATCATGTGCAACTTCCCGGTGCGGTAGAAGTTGAGAATGGAGGTGAAGGCGCCGGGGTGTCTGTCGAAAAAGTACTCGTTGGTATCCAGGCTATAATCGTCGCATATCTCCATGACAGAGTCGTGGGTGTTGCAGTCTCGTAGTTTGCCCAGTCGCGTGCGGGGCAGCCTATCCAGAGTTCTCCACAGAACTTCGTGGAGAAGACCCCCAACGTTGAGTCTCACCCGGCGGGAGTGGGTCTTGCTGCGGATGATGTCGATTGTATCTGGTGGCAGCGTGGTGCCCAACCGAGGTCCTGTTTTGATCATCTTCACTCAAGTCACTGGGTCATTTGAAAACACTGGAAGATGCAGGATGGTGGATTAAAAGAACATGGTCCTGGAGATGACCGCATCAGGGCCCCCCTTCGTTTCTTTTGCCTGATAAAAAGAAGAAGAAGAAGAAAAGGGTGGAAATTAATGTGGGTGCTGCTGAACGGGCACTACCGGTGTCCTACAATAGCAATGTCAGGTGGTTTATCCACTCATCAGAGAACCAAATAGATATTTTAATCAGCTTTAAGAGGCACAGCCGCTTTTCTTGCTGACAAGGGTGGCGGGGTGAGGGCGGGGTAGGGAAGCGGAGTCAATGATAAACTGGATTCCACTTGCGAGCGCTGTCCGGTGCTGAAACGTCCATCACTCCCAGGACCGCCGTCTTTTCGCTGTCCACGAACTTCGGTGCTGAAACGTCTCAGCGATCAATCTCGGCCCAAAGGCACTTGTGTTAGCTGTTGTTATGAGCATGCGTTGTTGAACTGTTCTCTGGAGGGATATTAAGCTGGGCTAATGCCGATTATCAACTTTGATTAAGGGCTCATAACACACTGTATCATCCTCTAAGACCATTCTGTGGACTGTCCTCACAGTAGTGCAGGGTTTTCCGGGGTTTACATAACGACAAGTTATTATCAAAAGAGGAATAATTGATATATAAAGTATCTATTTCCCTTTAGTCAAACATGCTATGACCACTACTGGTTCGTTCAGCAAAACTGCATTTACATATATATTTTTAAAGTAACCCACATGAGCTGAAAGCCGAACTCGTACATGTTGTAACGATGGCCAGCTACGCCAAACGGACAGGACACAGCATCTCGAAGTCCGCTACAAAACCACAAAGCTTATAACTTAAACCACAAACTAAAACAGAATCGCACATGACAAAAGAAATAAACGTAACGCATACCTGTCTTCTTTATATCCCGATTCGCCTCAAGGAGCGGTAACAGCAACATTTCGAGACTAAACGCGTTCAAACTTGTTACTACTCTCCGAGTCTTCGGCTTTCTTTTGGGAGCTGATGGAGGCATCATGAGCTGCGTACCGACATGTTGAAAACTATAAGTGCTTTTCGCAAGGAATCAACACCCAGTCTGCCCCGTGCGCCGCTCTGGAGGCGAATCAACAAGTAGAGCTGCTGAGAGTTTGCCGGGAATGCTCCTGGTGTGTCTCCTCCACCTGCTCACAGTGTGCGTGCGTGCTGGCCGGCGCCTTTGACTGTGAACGGGATCCTGCAGGGGCTGATTTCACTCAGGCTCCTCCAGCGGCGCAGGCTGTGTGAATTTAACCCTCGCGGGCCCAGACAACGAGTAATGGCTCAGTGCATCAGTGCTTCGTGCTGGAGTGTTACAGAGCTACAAAACTCAAATGTCTGGTCAGAACTGGACAAAGTATAACCTCTCACAAAGTTCATGCAGGTTAGATAATCTGTGGAGTGAGCATTAATCACGCAAATCGTCATTCAAAGCCGGTACTTGCACTCTGCACTCACACCACAACAAACAAGAGACATGCTGTAAGTACCCCTTCGATCCTTAAGTGCTCCCTAAATGTTATAATACAATATTTGACATTAGGGAAGAGTGGCCAGCTACTTAACTCACTCTTGGAGAGGACAGCCTGACAGTCTGGGTTCTGTGGCTTGGCCTGATGTACTGCAAAAGTTTCTCATTAATCCTCACACAATGGGCTAACATGTAAAATACAATTACAGTGAGGTCTGAGGAAGCAGCTCCCAGTTTGGATTTGAGACACAGACATCCTTTCTACGTTTAAGATTAGTTAGGTTGGATCAGGTGACCTGGAATCACCCTTAGTTATGCTGCAATAGGCATGTGCTGTTGGAAGCTTCCCATGTTTCTTCTTCACTCACCTTTTCTCACTGACTATGTGTTTATAGACCACTCTGCATCATTAGTTATTACTTATTTCTGACTCTCTTCCTTCCCTCAACCCAAACTGATATAACACACAAGATTGTTGTTCTTTGAAGACCTGCACAGTGCTTTACAATCTGTGACCTATCATGTCCTGCCAGTGACTGATCATTGCTTTCCAAACAGCATATAAATCCAAACTTCACTCCGCAAACAGCAGGCGTGTGTTAGTGTGACAGATGTGTGACTGGCTCTGTTTACAGTACAGGCAGTCCCTTCATTACACACAGTCTCTGCAGCTAACAAAAAAGAGTGCGCAAGATTTTCCTGTTTCCTCCCCCTAAATGAAGGCAATTTTCAGTGTCGTATAAGGTTTTATCTGAAAAATAAAATGGTCAGTGTAGAAAGGGCATCCGAAATGCCCTATCTAAAGAAGACTGACAGCACAGGATTACAATATTATTTATATTTATTGATAAATAGCAAAGAAAAATACAAACTTTATTACATAAATAAGAAAATATAAAATGACAAAGGACACTATAAACAAAGTTTTTATGTTGAAATGTGTATACGATCATTGTTCTTGCTCATTTTCCTAGTGAGTATTTCGCGGTTTATATCGAACAGGCAAGTCTCCTTCAGGTTGTAGCATCCCAAATCCATAACGGCTGGCATTTATTTCTGGCATCTGAGCATTTGGGTCACAAAGCTCCAAATCATAGTTAGTCAACACCATGTAAACAAACCTGTCGAGGAAAAACACAGATAAAACACAAAATTAGGGCATTGGTGCAGAAATGTAAAACTCTAGCGTGAAACGTTTTCAGGCCCTCAACGACCCTAAAGTTGTCTAGTAAAAATAAATCTAGGGCACTCACTGTCTGATGGTATTGATGGCAAACTGCTTTCCTACACAGCCATTGGTCCCTGCACCCCATGGCATGGTGTAATATTTCAGCCGCTTCCCTCCTTTATAAAAATTCTTCACAGATCCGTCTTCTCTCAGGAAGCGATCGTACTTGTATTTCTGGAAAGAAAACACAGTTTTTGCAAAGCAGCTATTAGATGCAAGCAATATCAAAATAATCACTGAAATGCATTGGCATTTGTCTGACATTTATTTCTTAAGTATGTCCTGATATGTCCTTCCCACACCTATCAGCTCATTTTCTGTTCCCGTGCTCTGCTAATCCCTCGGTGGCCCACAGCTCCGGACTTGACCTCTCACTGGGTAGCGCAAGGTAAGCTTTGTGTAGGCGTTGTTTCCACGTTACATAAACAACTGCAGGTGCTAATTACACTTAACTGTGCCTTCATTGAGTCCATAAGATCATTACTGCGATTCCTGTTGGCAGCACAGGGAGATTTTCATAGATTTGAGAGTGGAAACAAGACAGGAAGACAAACCTGTGGCTCGTCGTAGATCTCAGGGTCCATTTGAGGGCTGACGTAGGGAAACAAACACACTCTGTCTCCTTTTCTCAGCAGGTACTGTCGGCCATCGGCCATGCAGAGGGTCTTTTCCCGCACTACCTCTCTTGTAATAAACGGGGCGGCGGTGAGCCTCAGTGCTTCTTCCAAGGCACTATCTGAGAGGGGGTTGAAGAAAAATGGTCAATATCTGGAGAATTTCTCAACTTTTTATGATTTCTTTTGCTACTACCATCTTGCTATTAACAAACTGTGGTCACGCTTTTAAAGGCGTTGTCTTAAAAAGCACACCATTGTGGTGTGGTGATTGATTTCCACCATCGCCTCACAGCATGAAGTTGCCAGGTTCTACTTTCTCTGTTGTTTTCCTCTGTGGGATCTCTCTGGGTATACCAGCTTCCTCCCACAGTTCACAGACATCCATGTCAGGTTAACTAGTGATTCTAAAATGGGTGTAAGTGTGAAATGTTGTCTGTATCTCTGTGTTAGCCCCGTGACAAACTGGTGATCTGTCCAGGGTGTACCCTGCGTCTCACTGCTGGAATAAGCTCCAGTTGCCCTTGAACTCGATAAGTGGAAGAAAATAGATGGACAGACCTGTTAAAGGGGGCCTGTTATTGTGCCATTCATTAGTGTAGTGGTTAACACATGGGCCTAACGCTTAAAGCTCCCAGGCTCAAGACTGGGAGGAGACACAAATCCCTGACAGGGTCATGTAAGGAAGAGGATCCTGTGTAAAAATCTGCCAAATCAAATATGTGGATCTGTGGTGACCACTGATCCACATATCACTGTGGTGACCACTTGTTAATAGTAGGCAGCCACATGAAGCTTTTATTGTGTGAATGCTTAAATGTATTTATTTATTTTCTGTTTCTGTGTGCTGCACAGTGGTATGTGCTCATATTAAACATGGTTAAAGTTTCAAATGGTCAAATCTGTGTATGTGCAACTATGTGAGTGAAAGGTTCAGAGGCCAGACTGCTCGAAAAATTTTGAGACTGTTTTTTTTTATCCTACTTGTAGACATATATGATGCCGCTGAGAGCTAATGTCACCATTATGGTCATCGAAGGCACACAGCAGCCTCATCCACCTGCTGCTCAAACCTTTTGTTTGTGTGGGGCAGCTAGTTTACGTAAAGAGAGGGGGAAAGGAACTTCATGGAACTTTATGTTCCTGACACTATGATAAACCTACTGTTTACACAGGCTGGAGAAAAGCCCTTACCAAACACTGGGGTGTTCGCTTGACTGTCCATGAGGGGAGTCCCTGTGGTGGTTTCCATCTGTGTGTTCTGGCTAAACTCCCTCTTTACTGCCATCAGGGCTTCGGGATTTGTCAACAAGAAGCCCAACAGCCAAAATGCAGCAGGACCAACATTACCCTGGAAACAAACAAAGACTCACATGAGTAGAATGATGATAAGGTCCCTCACTCTGGCGTTGCATAGTGACAGCGCAGGTGGTTATTTGGTAACGGCAAATAAAAACATCACACAGCAACCTGAGTACTTATACAACCTTCTGTTGAAGTTATAACAAGCCATTATTTTCATTTAAATACAAGTTTCATTAAAACAAGAAATGCAATGAATTTGCACTGCTGGAAAATAATAAAATAAGAATGTCTGGGATGAGAAGAGCCACTCTCTGGATTGTCTCACTATTGGCAGAGGCACCGTGCAGTAATGGTTTACTTAAAAAGGAAAGCCATTGGAAACCTGAGGTCCCCTGCCATCTGCTTGCTTCCAAGGGCAGGACACTGAAGCTATTCAGTTTTATAGCAAACTACAGTGCTATTATCTGAGGGGGAAAACATAAAATAGTGAATAAATTATCACAAAATTGGCAGTTAGTTTATTGGAAATACACTATTAAGACTATTAATGATCACTTTACCAAACATAAGCATCTGTGATGAGAGCACTTGTGTATCCTTTAAAAAGATTTGTCGCCAGGACATTTCTGGCCCATGTATCACAGTCCTAAGTGTGGAAGAGCTTTCCCAGACACAAATATTTTCTTTATATTTAAAGTTAAGATGTTTTGGCTTCTTAACATACCATTTGTTGTTGCTACATTAACTGTTGAGTAAATCCTGACCACATCTTTCAAATGTATTTGATTTTTCTTTTTGAGTCGTTTGAAAATGTGTTCATGAGCGTTATGAATCAAACAGAAACAAAACAGGTTGACAAAAAAGCAGTAAATGGCTTATGGTATAGGCCAAAACACATATATGATAATTCTTTGATGCAATAAACCCTCCAGTGGGGTGGTAAGCAAGACTATGAGTCAAAATCCAGCTTCAAGGAGTTAAGATCAGCTCACTAACACAGCTTTACTTTTTGTTTTACAAATATGGAAATTACCTTTATTCTTTTTTATACGTATACGCTGCTTGATAAAAAGCGGGTGCGCTAATTATTTTCATATTGACTCTTGAATAAAAATAACCTTAGCAGTCATATCCAATAATGCGACAGCACTGGCACTCACACTGCGCTCAGTTTCTGTACCACTGGGTCATATTGCCGAATCCTTGTAATCTGTGGTGAACAGCACCCTCGTGTGCCAAAGATGTGTACTGCGTCTCAGACCCGCCTAAATAAAGATTTCTCGGACACAAGAGAAATCTTTGTGTCTCACTCACAATTAATAGTGCAATCGCCAATGAAGCCCTTGCTTGTACAGACAGGTCACCATTTCTTTGTTGTCTCACTCACCTGTGTGACCCAGAGTTGCATCAGTATAGCCCTGTTCTGCATCTCCTCATCGGTCCCATCTTCCTGCAGAAACTGTCTGTAGGCATGCAGCCAAGGGCTGGACCCCGAATCCTCAGTCAGACCTGCTGGAGCCAGAAGCTCCCAGAGTTTGTTTTGAACACTCTGAGCTGTCTTCTTCTCCTCTGTTACACACACATAAACATCATTAAATGACTGAGTGAACCACAGATGTTACCAAATATAAACAGATGAGGTCACAGTAAATGTCACTGGGCAAGATACCAGACAAAAATATGCTATTGCATACATGCACAAAGGTACGCAATAATATTATAACTGGCTGTCTTTGCTATTGTTTTAATGGGTGGAACAGATGGAATTATACACAATGAAGAGGGCCAAGTCTCGAGGTGATGAGCTCTGTGTTGTGATAATGAAGTAAGCTATGAGTGGAGTAACATCGCAGTCTGCATATATGATGACAAAGTCTTTAGAAACACAAACTCCTAGACACTATGTAAGCACCTGAGTAAGCAAACCCACCATGGCAACCACAAAACAAATCTATGGGAGAAGTCGGTGGTGATGTCAAACCACATTAACCGAGACACCACGTAAACAGTGACGTCAAGTAACACCCTCAGATGACTCATGACTTGGGCTGCTGCTTTTAGTGTTCATTTAGTAACAGTTAACCACAAAACTCAACCCGAAAGTAAATTTACGTGTTTTTTTTTCTTCCAGCCAGTAATATTATTTATCCATCTGGAAGATTTCCATCCAAGTTTCATTTTGAGATGTGCACCTTCTCTTGAATATAATGGAATTAAATAGCACTCGTCTTGTGGGTTTATTTAAAAATCTCAAAATCATAACTCAATTACTCCAAAGCAAAATCCACAAACCTTGGTGCAAGTGGTTACATGCAGGAGCAATGTTTGCAGAACTACAGTCTGTGGAAAGACCTGTGACATATTTACAGCTTCCCTCTTGACTGAGCTGTAATGATAGGACCATAATTTCGCTCGTGGGTGTAGCACAGTAAACAGTTAATAGTTCCAAAATGAAACTGCTCACAGCAAGGTTTGTAATTATTTTTGAGTAGCCAGGTCATGATTTTTACAATGTCATCTAATTATGCTTAAGATAAGGCAGGCACCTCTACAGCCAATCAACCAAAACTGCTGCTTTGCTTTTGAAGTTCATCTCTTTACCTCGCCTGAGTGTGCCCCTTGCCATTTTGACTAGAAGACCATCAAACTTCTTGTATTCCTCGTAGACGCTCAAAGGTTCTGTGGGGTTGTTGTTCTGTTCTCCCCCAAACAGCGTCAGGTACCCCGCCCTGCACAGAAAGAAGAAACACAAAACGTGTGAGTGTGTGGGACTGACGCAATGAGAAGATAACCAGCACATGGCACAATTTCAAATGGTACTTTTCCATTTAGTCCCCGTGGCAGATTAAACATCCCCGTAGCTTTCATTTTTAAAACAACCTTTGACTCACATCTGGGAAAAATGTCCAACCGGAACAGTGACCCACAAACATTTTTATGACACAGCGTGGTCATCCTACATTTCTCTTGCTGGGTTTACAAACAGATGACCACAGGATTGATCAATGTGTAAACTGTTTGGTCGGAAGCTTTTGACATTCTTCTTTTGACATAGTTAACAGCATTAGTGCACGTGTGTGGGTGGACGAGGCTTTTTCATACCTAAATAACAAGCTGTAAGAGAAATTGAACAGTCCCTCCTCTTTCCAGTCTTTCTGGTTCTGGGTCGTCTTTCCTTTCATCAAGGCTTGCAGGTTTCTGCTCATGGCGCTGTTAAGAGTGGCCAAGTTCATTCCCGTAAAGTGCCTGTAGACACGAACCATTAAAGAAAAGGTTAAGCGCCTTTCTGTTGAGGGTACTCTTGCAAATCAGCTGACAATGATTCATTGATAAAAACGTAGTTGTAGCAAACATTATTTGAAAAAAACAACAACTTTTGAGTGAGCTAATTAATAAAAGCAGGGTAATTAGAAAAATGTATGACGCAATCTGAAGAAGGCACAGTGCCCAAAAGTTCACCTATGACGCTGAAAGATTTTCTCCACCCTTGGATGAAAAAATGTGCACGCTGGTTAGTTCTGCACAATAACAAACTAAAACCTAAAATAGATTTCCAAGTATGTGCGGTTGCTCTACAAGAATATCCAGTGTTACTATTTATAAAACCTTAACACGTGAATTTCCAAGAAGATTCTCATTTCCCAAATAACATAAAAATGAAATTGAAAATTTAAAGAACGTGCTTTTTGCTATTGCTTCAATACCTTTTCATTATTCCTTTTAATTTAGCCTGCTGGTTAAACGGGAGGCGCAGTCTGAAGATCCTCTCCATCAGCACCTGCGCGTAACGTGTGAAGTCCAGGGAATCGGAGTCACCCAGGACTGTGTCGTAGGAGTGTGGATCCAGGAGCATCGTCACATAGCGGCCAGCAACTCGCACCTGCAGAGCCAAAAGTGGACACTGAGTAAATGCTCTTAAATCATCTGTGCCCGCTTTAGAGAATGCACTGAACAGATGGCAGTACTCCGCTCTGAATGACACCAACATAAAAACAAATCCCGCTACATGGAAAATGACTTAAGAGTATATTTAAAACAAACAAACAAATAAAACTATGAAATTTTCTTTTTATGTCAGGATATAAAAACAGTTCCTTATGCATTTAAACTTGCATATATACATTTAAACAATATAACTCACAGTGAAAACGTCACCATGCTTCATCTTCATGCGATTTATGAACTTGGACGCATCTTTTCCAAATTCAAGTGCATGACCTAACCACGGGATAGCGCCTTTGTCTACAGGTGGCTCCCCCTTGGATCTAAAGGAAATCAAATGAATTGTGCATTCAGTCTTATGAAAACAAAACAGTTATATGCGACTCACTTCCTCCTCACAGCAAAGTGAGCTGGAAACATTATTATTATTATTTAGTCTGCCACATCTGTTTGAATTTATAGCGGAAAGTGATCTCATGAACGTAGCCTACTGTGGAGGGGAATAGCACAAATAGCATGAATTGGAATTAGCTGAAAAGTTGCAATTACATCATAGATTTTGTAGCTCGTAATTCCCACAAAGCAAAACAAAAACCCGATGTGTGATGCTCAGAGATGTTTAAGCACACAGCTTAACAGCATTCCTCAAACCGGAGCAGGGAAAAGTCCCACTAAACAGAAACATCTTCGCTCCTGGTGAATCCCCAATAACATAAGCCGGATTTTATTAACGCTGGACGAAGATTGCGCGTTAAAATTAAGATATTAAAATAAATACTTTACAACACCGCGTCATTCATTTATAAATAACTCATGCGGATGAATGAGTTACTTACCTCCATCTGTTTCTTAGAATAAAAATGAGTAGGACGAGCAGAAGAATGGTCCAGATCATCTCGAGTTGTTACATGTGCGCACCTCAGAGTGTTATTGGAGCACCCTGAGACCTCACACTGCATTTATCCACCCAACCAACCCGTAGCTCAGCCCCGGTCATAACACTGTGTCATTGTTAACGCTCATTATTCGCTATTTGATGACGTCACCACAAGAAAAAGAAATTCCTTGTGACCCAGTAACACGAGGGACTCGAACGTCATTCCTCATTTGTGTCCACGTCTTTCAGACATCCCCAACGAATTATAAGAAAGACAAAAATAGCACTGTGACCCTGAACGGCTGACCAAGCTTTGTTTCTTTTTCACTAATGGAAAGAAAAATATAAGAGTGTGGAAAAAATGGTAAGCAGTGCTTCATATCTGGTTCCAAAACCTGTTTGGGCCACATGAAATTTAACACTGAAAGTGACGTTTTTATTTAAGCTCACTACTTCTTTCTTTTTTTGTTTTTAAAGGTTCTCATAAGAACTGAAAACGTTTTTGGTTTGTTTTTCCTCCTCGGGAATTTCCCTTGAGTGTGTGTAGTTTCTGCTTCTAGGAACACTACACACTTCTTTTGAGGTTAACAAATCCTGCCAGCAAGAACGTAGACTGCAGCCGAATGCTGTAACTCGTCTTGAGTCACTCACACATGCAATTGTTTTCTTTAAGTAAAAGTTTCCTCATGTCTCTTCTTGTGTTGTGCGCAGGTCAGCACGTCGACTGTGAAGGATTAAGAAACAAAGGTGAGGCTCAGCAACGCCCCAATCAAGAGTGCTTGAAGCACTGTTACCCCTTAATAGATACATTTACCGTAACGATTTGAAAACCCTAGGTGGCTTACTTTTTCAGTTAGTGCATTTGCAACATTTCCAGAAAACTTGACCTCGGACTTTGACCTTGAGGTCACTGAGATTTAAACGTAACTGAGCTTTTTAATGGATATACTTATGGTATCAATTCATAAATCCTGTCGCCTCGTTCCCGAGTGATGAAATTCACAAACCTAGGTGTTCACGTCACCCACCTCATCTATGGAGTGATGGCAGCCAGCCTTTTACAGCTGAGGGGTAATAAACATTTTTCTCTCCCCTGTGTTCGGGATAGAAGTGGACTGAGATAACTGCTGCAAATGGTGTGAAGAACGACTAAACCAAGCGATGATACGAGTGAGCCTTTATTAGTGGACACATTTAATTTGAGGGGTATAACCTCAACCTTCAGCAGGATTCTGAACAGCAATATGACAGGTGAACAACCTTCAGGAAAACTGCGAAAAGCATCAAACCTGTAGATCACAACAGCTTTTTGGTAAATTACAAAGTAAAATTACTT
>VURO01009432.1:8433-23083 GCA_015108175.1 Pelvicachromis taeniatus
TTTTTTTTTTTTTGTGTTTTTTTTTTTTTTTTTTTTGTTTTTTTTTGCACATTTCATTTTCTTAACAACCCAAAAGCTTGTAATATTGCCAAAAAAAAAAGTCGCACCTTTTGATGAAGCTACCTGAGAAGATCTGCGGCGACTCCTCTCCTCGCCCTCCTGCAGTGTATTTAAAAATAAGATGTATATTTTCCGGAGCGTTGTCTGTGTCATTTTTCTAGTGACGTACACTCGAGATTCCTCATCATTTCTCCTCCCCCCCCCCCTTTAATCTGAAGTGACTCTCTGAGACTGTCACTGCGTATGCTGTAGTTGGTGGTCAGTCCCCGTTTCCTCTGCTCGTCCTCTCGCTCCCAGTGAGGCCACATGCATGTAGATGGTTTCATAGTTTTTCATTCATTAAGGGAAAATAAGCAGGAAAAAATGACCAGACGTCTGGTGTCCATAAAGAAGTGATAATGGATGGACCAATATAAAAATATGCAAATATGAATGAATCCGATTGAACTTTCTTTTTCTTCCCCTGTGCTGGAGTGTTCATGATGTCTGGTTACAGTGCTTGGAATAACAGTTTTTTTTTTTTTAATGGGGCAATAAAATTGCCGTTTTAATGTGTTTTTTTTTGTTTCTGTTTTGTTTTTTTAAGTCCGTTTTCTCAGTTATGAAAGATAAGAGAAACTCGCTTTACCCCAAGTTGCCTTTTTCCTTTAACATATGAAAAATTAGACGCAGTGAATCCTCACACGGTGGGCAGCCCTTTTATTTCAGCGCCGTTAAAATGTTGTCCAGGTTTTTGTGTCACAGCGGCGTGAACGAAGCCTCCATCCTTCCACGCTACGCAATCGTTGTCTGCACCACGTGCTGTGTTTTAGCAGTCGGACGTTTGAAGAAAGCTGATTTCTCCAGTAGCAACATGCATTATTTTCCCCAATGATCACCAGCTAATCAGGCTGTTCCTGGGTTTTGTTTTTTCCAGCTTTTCCATGAAAAGCTGCACTAGTAGTAAATATAAAGCTGAAATGAGCTTAACGGGTCCTGTTAATGTGCAGTAAACACACCGACTCATTCTCTCACTGATACACAAAATAAAACCCATTTAACTAACTGGTTAAAAGTTGTTACAGTGACATATGTTTTCATCTTTATGAAACATTTTATTCACCAAACAGCCAATCTGCACACTTCACTGCATGGCTGCCATTAACACGTAGTTTTTACGAGCTCTTACTTTTAACCTCGATTGGCTTTTGTTATGAAATTGGAGGAAATGCATTTCATTAACAGGAAGTTTGATGGGCAGAACACACCTAAAGGAATTAATAAAACCAAGCTCTCGAATGTCTGCAGCAAAAATCTCAAAGACAAAGTTTAAATATTGTATTTTTATTTTTTTATTCAATGGTCTTTTTGACTGTTTTTGTGGGGAAATATTGCATTTGTTGTGGACTCGTCAGTAGTCTCTGCAGGTGTGCAAGGTGTTTAACACACACACACACACACACACACACACAGAGCCATGAATTCATTGTAGGTTTGACTGTTCACTGAATTGGTTGATAATGAACCTAAATCGTGTTTTTGGGCTGCCCGCTATTAGAGAATTTACGGTAACCTTTCTTCCTCTCAGACGTGAAAACTCGTGTAAAGCTTTGATGATGTAACGTGGTGTGTGCATTACTCCTGTCATGTTCTCATAGCTCACCGTGCTCATCTTCAGTGCACTACATGTAAATAAATCATCCTTCTGTTCCCGCCGTCTTATTTCTACATTGTAAATTAGTTTTGTTTTTTTTTCTTTTCCTGCGGATGACTGTTAGTTGTAGTTTTTTTTACAATCATATCAGCTGTGTGTGTGTGTGTGTGTGGGTGTGTGTTTCAGATTGAGTTATTGTTCTTTTAAACTTCTTCAGTGTGTCTCAACATTTCAGCGCGTTTTGTTTTTAAAAATTATTTTCTAAGTCGTGTTAAAACCGTTTGTTCTCCGAACTGGACGCGGGGTTTGTTACACGTGAGGCTGCAGCTGTTTTTATTCTTACGGTTTTTATATTTGTCCATCCAGCCATGACGCTTTCGACGTGATTTTTTTTTTAAAAGAATTTGAAACTTTTTTTTTTTTTTGTTCCTCGCCACGTGTAAAGCTGTGTGATGCCATTCCAGTTTCTGCTTTTTTAACTGCATGAGTAAAGGTGTACCTCCAGCTCCTCGTTCGGTTTCTTCCCCTCACGTAAACAAAAGAAAAGGCGTAATTGCACTCTCTCTGAGTAACGCAGTATGACAATGATTTCTATTTTTCCCCTCTCGAGGCCGTTTTCAGCTCGAATAAGAGTGAATCGATCAAATTGCCCGATCATATTTGCCTTTTCGCTGCTCTTATTTCGGGGTATTTTAGTACACGATACACTGTGTGTACTACATGAATCCTCCTTGTACTTTAAGTACTTGTAACAGGAATAAAATCAGTGTAAAGGTTTCCTTGTTCTCACCTCCTGTTGTTCTGTCCATATGTAAACTTTTACTCGTGGCTTAACATTTTCTATGCCCCCCCCCCTTTTCTTTGACACTTTAGCTAGCAATATGTATATAAATATATTCTATGTGCTAACATGGAGGAAATAAATGTATCAACAAGTTCAACGAGTCCATTTTGGTTTCTTTTGAAGATGTGTGTCCGTAGACTTTGGATGAATGTTGTCATGCATTTTAATTTTAAAGTCTATTTAATATTGTGTTTACTGCAGACGGTTTCAGATGTGTCGCTCGAGTGGTGGACAAAAATCTGACGATAAAATTTGTGTTCTGGTTGGTGAGATCTCGAACACGTGCGCTGAGTCAGCCAGAATTCATGACCGAGTCGCCACCGTGCTGACGGCTGCCTGTAGACACTGTCGTACCTTTCTGCTGACGATGATTTGAACCAGAACTTGGTTTCATCACTCCAGCAGTCGCCACTGATGCTGAAGTGCAGTTCTTGTGTTATTTGGCTTCCTTAAGAATGGCTTCTTGACATCCGCAGATGGACCAGAGGGCCCAGATGTAGCTGTCAGGCCCAGTGACCCATACTCAGTGATCCCATTTCCCCTGGCACAATAAGACAAACTCATTTTTTCTTATTGTCAAAATTGTTGAAATATTTATTTAACTGAAAGATTTCATGTCAACTCAAATAAGACATGTTTTTAAACCTTTAAAAAAAAGAAAGACATACATTTTGCTGATAAAAGAAAGAAAAACTGAAGAAAGTGCTTTTTTTTTTTCTTTAAAAAAATCCTCACGTTGAAAGTTCGAACATTCTCAGCCAACGATGATGATGATGATGAAGGCGGCCCTCCTGCTCCGACCTTTGACCTCCCCACAACGAGTTTAACGAGTTAAAGGGTCTCTGGCAAACACACCTTTCTTCCTGTTGTGACATCACTGTATGAGCCCTGATTGATCAGTCCGTGTAAAAATATGAAGGACTTCCCACTTTGATATTTACAACTGCCACTTTGGGGCGATTCGCCTTTTCCGAGCCGGAGGTGTTAAAACGAGCGCTGCTGACGGTCGGTCTGAAGGAACGTTTCGTTCCAGCTGGGAGAGTTCGAAAAGCGACCGAGACGTTCCTACTTAGGAACATTTTAAAGATCAGAAAACTGTTTGTTCCCGGAGAAATGTGAAGAGTTCTGACCCAAAGGTGCCGACGACGCCAAAAACAAGCATGTTGTAATTTCCTCGAGTTACCACTAGATGGCGTCGACACGGAAAACGCGTTTTCAATTCTCTATGTTGGGACTTATTGCACTGCGTTAGTCACGATATCTGTAGTTTCAAACTGAAGTGGGGTGAAATATCAACACAGCAACGTGCGGTAACATTCTCATATCGATATTTTAATCAGTCTTCATTACTTCTCCTGGTGATGCTTATAAATGACGGTAAAGTGACGTTTTATAGATGGCAAAAAACATTTGCCGGTGAAGATTTTTATCTGAAGGAAAACATTTGTAATTTATCAGTCAGACATTTGAGGCTTTAACAATCCGATATCAGCCGATATTACGCCCACAAGAAGCACCTCTTCTTTAATTTTCATGGATCAGTATATTTAAATGCTCATACCGACAATCTGCAAACGTGATTAAATTTTAATGTTATGAACTCCATCACTTAGTAGGCAAATAATAATTCTTGTGACTGAGCTGGAAAAGTTGTCCCAATAAAAAATAAAGGCAAATTCACACCGAACAACATTTTAATAACACCTAAACTTTGCCTCGCCAGAAATGTGAAGAATCAAAGTTTTACTGTCATCCTCTGTGTCCTATTAGAAAAAGCGGCGACTATAAAAATAGTTTTGGGGAACTTTTAGGGATTTTTTTTACATTTAAGAGTATAAATGACAACGTTTCTGTTTATTCCCAGGACAGGATCAGAACTCTTCACGTGAAAGCTGGAATAAAACTCCTCAGAGCGTCACTTTGATCATTTTCCATTTGACACATTTCAGACCAACGTGCAGACACACGGCGTTTGTCTGGGATTAATCCTAACGCTCTTCTTTAATATAATCTATAATCATATATTTCTATTTTCAATAATAGGCTTGATGCGAGTTCGTTTCGCTCGAGATAATACAACGCTTTTTTCTTTTTCGTAATAAGAGCAAAACATTCTCCAATGTCTCGTCATATACCTCTAACAGAGAAACAAAATAAATTAAATCAGTTTCTTTTTGTACATACTTACATGATATGAATTTGTGTGTTTCGCTTCGCTCGAAGCTCTCAGTTTGTACGGAAAAATAAACGGAGTTGAAGGCTGCAGCCGTTAGTATTTGAAACCTAGCACACGACTTTCCGCTGAGACGGGGCTTCAGAAAATAACGGCTCCAAAAAAATAGGAAAGAAACGTACCTCATCGTAAAACTGGGGGACGGCTCCCCTCAGACCCCGCACTCGTATCAAAACATATGTCACACTTTAATGGTTGATAGTATTTAGTTTTTTCTCTTTGTGTGTAAATATCCTTTTCAAAAAAATAGCCTAAACTTTTTCAGGGATATGTTAAAAAACAAACGGAAGGAAAGCAATTAACGTGAAAATATAGAGTGAGCCGCACGCACGTTAAAAGCTGGGATCTTTGCTGACGATTGTCCGCCACTGCTGTGAGTTTTCTGGTAAACAGTGGGAATGACCCGGGGGCCGCACTTCCTCTCAGACTGAGTACTACCTGAATGCAATCTAAATGCCAGCGCTGCGTTCTGGGAACTAGTTTGCAGCGGTTACACAGCCTGGGAGTAAGCACCACCCGGAAACTCGGCTCCGCTTTTCTTTCCTTCAGTCTTGGGAACAGAATTGTCTTTGCATTTTCCTCGATGATTCTTCAGCCACCAGGGGGCGCTACATGTTGTAGGCCACATAGATTGGGTCCAGCTGGTCGGCCAGGAAGCCATCCCGCAGGTGCATCCGCTGCTTCTCGCCTCTGGAGTTGATGGGGATGACGCCGATGTCCACCACGACCACCACGCCCACGATCAGGTAGTGCTCCTCCAGCACCACGTTGGTGACGAGGGGGACCAAGTCCAGGGCCTCCTGCTCCGAACCGTCCAGCTCCACCACCACCACCAGCAGGTTGGTCCACGTGAACACCGCGCTGCAGGCACACAGGACAGAAACTTGAATTCTTGTCGTTTAAATCTCCCCCAGAAGGGACGGAGTGTGTAATCGGTGTGTTGTTATCAGCCTCACATCCAGTTGTTTAATGTGTGTGATGGTAGACGATGATAAAAGCTCAGGATGGTTTAATTTTTTGAGGAAAAAAAGTCAAAGCAAATGTGAAAATCTGCAATAACTTTATATTACACACAGTCTTCAAACTTCACCTCAGGCCTTGGGGGACATGAGCACCTAGGTGGGCGAAACATCTGACTTTGACCTTCATTGTTCGTGTCCAAGGTCAAAGTCGGTGAAAAACAATTTCAAGAAACCGTATTGAGTAACATATCAAACGAAAAGGCACGGAGGGAGCTTTACAACACACGTTTTATTTTTTTCATAAGACACCCTATGACGTCATAATGATGCCATAACTGGCCGATGTCATCATAGTGTAAGAAAAACATCATAAGCCCCCCCGGGGGGGAGATGTGCTCTTGTTATAACACCTGTTTTAGAATGGAGGGCGTCTACAGGTAGGCCTGTGGGAAACGTTTCAGAGAATAACACCTATCAGCTGTTTTGTCTGTGCGGGTCAGGATGCTCACCACTCTGTGATGCTCTTGTGCGTCCTGATGACGGAGGTCTCGATGTCGATGGGGTGGTAACGCATCCCTCTGAGCTCCATGGCTTCCTCCAAAGCACCGACCACGTACAGGGCGTCGTGGCGCTCTGTGGACACGCAAACACATTTCCATTCAAGCCCTTTTAGATTAACGTGCGAGTTAAAGCTTTTAATGTGAAAGGTCTTCCTGCATAGATCAAAGTCTCGTTCACCGCGATGATAAAAAGTCACAAATTAAACTCAGCTTTTTATGTTTCCTGCACTTAAAAAAAGCAGACTTGTCTGATCTCTGACTGTTATGAGCTGGAAATAAACATTTGAGTCTTTTAAATATCAAGACTTAATCTCAGCAGAGAGAAAAAGCCCATCAATAGATGTTGGCAGCACTTAAAATCAGCGCTGAGGCCGTGTAGTCATTTCCTCCTCTTTGTTGTGTGAGATCATTAAAGGTCAGCCCCCGCCCCGTTAATCACGTCGTCCGTGTTCGACTAACGACCCGCCCTGACCTCCGCTGGCGTCCGTGAGCTCGGTCCTGCGCAGGAAGCCCAGGTATCCGGTCCGGGCCCAGACGGTCTGCGTGTCTCCAAAGCTGAGCCTGGAGTTGAAGTGGTCGGACTGCAGCGCCTCGTCCCCGTAGACGGTGAAGTAACCGCTGGCGTTGTGGCCGCTGTGCACCCAGATCTGCAAACGCACAAAATTATCCGTTGATGATTATTTTCTCTATAAAAGTCAAACAAACGTGGGCTAACATCCATGTTTACACTTCATGTCCCAGATTCTTCTCATTTCCACCTGTAGAGCCTTCAGGAGAAAACAAACATAAGGCCTGGGGGCCAGAATTGGCCGTGCAAAGACTCCAATCTGGCCCAATGGAAAACCTTTTGTTTTTTTCCCACAAGTTTTACAGGACGCAACCGAAGCCCGCTCAAACACGATTGGCCAAAGTCAGAAAACCAGAAATCCTTTTATTTTTCCGTTTACAGAGAAGGCCATTGAAGCCGGACAAACCTCTCCCAGATGTGACTCTCCCATTGGTCCCTTGGTCTCTGGGTTGGCGATGATGATTCTGACCCCGGGCAGGATCTGCTCAAAGAGAGAGAGACGCAGATCGACCAAAGACCAAAACCAGCTTATGTGAAAAAGTTTCAACGTTAAGTTTAACTAAATTATAAAACGGACCTTCCCGGACTCCATCAGTGGCAGGCTGTGTGGCGATCCCCTCTCTACCAGTCTGACCCTGCAGAGCAGACAAACAGGAAGTTCTCTGTTAACGAACCACAATTCAGACAGACGTCAACTGTAACCACGAAAGAAAACTTTATTATTATTATTATCATACGTATGTATGAGCTCAACACTGAGGTGATCTTCAGGTCCTGTTGGTCAGCTGCGTATTATCTCTAATCTTTATAAGAAAAACATCCCATAATCAGGATTCTGGACAGCATCTTAACTCCGTTAGTAGGATTTTGAATCTTCGGTACAATCATTATGTAACAAACACGTCACGTCACGTTCTACACGTTTGTCCGTCTCCTTGGGAAACTTTATTCTCCTAAAACTTTAGCTCACTTTCATCAGTGAAGATGTTTATGTGCAGTGATGTCTCCTTCAATCAAACACAGATAAAATTTCAATTAAAATTTGAAATGTTTTGTCATTTTTCATTTCTGCAGATAAAAATGAGGCTGTACAGTAAAATGTGCACGATGTTAACGCTCATTAACTACCACGGACGCCCTTCTTTAGTAACATACTTCTAGGAGTCGTTTGAACAGGATACTTCTACGAGCAAATTTCTCAGTTTTAAGAAATCTAAATTTAATAAATGAAACAGAATTGTGTGGAAAAAGCTGAATCAGTGAAACTAAAAATAAACCAGCACGAGTGGTTTATCAGACTCCAGACAAGCAGCACGGAGAGCCGGTGGTGGACCCGGGCCAGTGATTACATGTAATCATGCACACTGACAGTTATATTTATACACAGCGGGACTGCACAGCCCTGCTGCGACTTTTCTGTCTGGAAATCAGCAGATACAGGTTGAGCATCGTAATGACGGGCTGCATCGGGCCGCGGGAAACTGCATCTGGGGAAACTTCAGGGACGGGTAACAAGCTCCTGACGAGTTCAAATTAATGCATTTTTCAGTTTGTGCTGGTTTCTCGCCAAGCTGAGGTTGTTTCGCTGTTGTTCCTTTAATCCCGCAGGCCCTCCTCGTCAGAGATGTTTGAATAAGTCCGAGTCTCGCTTGTTATCTTGGAGGTGTTCGTCCATCTCCAACAGCTGGAAAACCGACAGCGTCTCTCCTCTGAAATGTGACACTAATGTCGAGCGGTGGTTTTCAGGCTGCTTCATTAAGAGTCGGAGCTGTCTTCTCTGAAAAGCAAAAGTCTGGCAAAACAAATGGCGGTGTTACCCAGCAGGAAATGTGACTCAGACTGGGTTTGATGGGTTTTAAAGTTCACCCCTCTCAGACTGTGGAGAGGCTGTGACAGTCTGGCTGTCGGGCTGACACGCCTGGAAATGTCATATTGTCTTAGAGAAACCTCCAGCTTCTCATTATAGTCACACTTTTTTACCATCAGCCTGCAGCGACGCCTCGCATTACAATAACTATCTTTGTGAGCACTTGATTTATTCTCAGAGATTTCCTTTGGTGAAATCTATAAAAATAAATAACTAATAAACGATTAAAGATACTTTTTTAGTTAGCCTCTGCCAAACGTTACAGAAATTGTCACCACTAGGGGCACTGCTGAGTTACAGATGCTGTTCATCTTTACTTTTTAGCCACGCACTCACACGGTCTCACTACTGCTTGGAGAGCAGTCGGCATCGTTCGTGCAAATTACTGGTGACTGCAACAACCTGCCAGTGACCAACGCGGTCGTTAAGAGGTTTTCAGTGTTGAACAAAGAATCTTTTTGTTTTATCTGCAGAAGTATCTGTTAAGCTTGGTACAGACAAGGCAGCAAGGATACTTACCGGTCATGTCGCAGCGCCCTCATGTCAACATAAACAGTTGTGGGGTCAGGTCCTGAGGTGCCCTGAGAAACACCAGCGAGCGACAGTCAACACCACAGAATCACAAAACGTCCTTTTTATACGAAACACTTTTATACAAAAACGACCACAGCGGAGCATTAACGGTCATAAAGAAACGCTTTCCCTCCACTGAAGGAGGGGTGGGAAGGTGGGGACCTGATTCTCTACAGCAGGGGTGGGGGAACTCCAGGCCTCGAGGGCCGGTGTCCTGCAGGTTTTAGATGTGTCCGTGATCCATCACAGCTCATTTAAATGGCTAACTGACCTCCTCAACATGTCTTGAAGTTCTCAGAGGCCTGCTAATGAACTAATCCTTTGATTCAGCTGTGTTGACCCAGGGTGGGATCTAAACCCTGCAGGACACCGGCCCTTGAGTCCGGGAGTTCCCCACCCCTGCTCTACAGCATTTACAACAGGGTGAAGAGAACCATGTGGGCGCAACAGCAGTGATTGTTGGAGGAAATCAGTCAAACAATTAAAAATAAAAAGTGCACATCAACAAACTTCCTGCAAAGTCAGATCCTACTTGATTGACATGCAAACGAAAAAGGGAAGAAGAAGAAAGAGGAAAGTGATTAGTAGCTGAGCGACTCTGCCCGTGTGACGACCCACCCAGGACAAATTCAATGTTTCTAAAGTACACACAGGTCACGCAGGCAGGTTTCCCTACACGCATTCAGTCACATGTGCCGACTGCTGGACTCTGAGTGACATCACTGAAGAAAAATTAAGACGAGAAAAAGAACGAGATTAAGGACCCCTCTCTCTTCCTCCACCATCCATCCCTCCATTAATCCGGGATTAAAAACCCACCACCGGGCACACAGCGGCATGCTGGGAGTCGTACGCCCACACGCCCAGAGTGCACAAATGCAAACGCCCTCTCTGATGTGATTTCAGGCAGCGACCGCTTCTATTCAGTGATTTATTGGCAGAGAAATTTGTTTGGAACAGCAGAGCAGACATCCAGAGGCACGTGTGTCCTCGTCACGTATTCGTGAATCCTGGGCGTTAGCTGCAGTACTGAGCGGCGGTTGAATAAATCTTGTACTCAGTCAGTAAGATTAACTTAATAAATGTAAACATTTCAGCGCTTGCTTTGAAGACCTCTGACCTTTCACGTGACCGATGGAGAAAAAACACCCGACTCTTATCGGGAGCGTCCCGACTTCACTGGTGTTTCCTAATCAGTCTGTGGGCGTAATCATTAGCTCTCTTTTGTGTAGCATTTTATAAATTATGGCCTCATTTAAAGTAAAAGCAGGGCGTGGCTTCCAAAACACTCAGTGAGTGAAATCCACAGAGTAAAGCTGCTCCAGTGTCCCTGATATTCACTAAGTGCTGTGAGACCAACCAAGCGTCTCTTAAACTTGGACCTAAAGCTATCTGATGAGAGGTGTGCTGACAGGCAGTGGGGTGGTGATGGTGGCGTTGTTGGGCGGGGGAGGTTGATGGTGGTTCCCTACCTGGTCGGCAAGTTTTCCCAGCCTGTGAGGCTACAGCAGCAAAGAGGGGGCGGAGGAGGAAAGTGAAGGGGTAGAAGAGGAAGAAAAGAAGGAGGGAGGGTGGAGACAAAACCAAGTATGAGAAATGTGGGTGGGGTTATGCACAAAACAAGGAAGTAAGAAAACAAAATGTCAAAAGGGTAAAACTCAGAAAACCAAAACAAGCAGTAAGAACAGAAAAGAGTCTTCAGCCAAACGTTAGTCTGCTCACTGAAAGCCTACAGTGAGTTAGTGTGTGACGCTCTGATTTCAGGTGTTACCACCGTGTTAATGTGCGAGTCGTGCAGCTGCAAATCAAACTCGCCCACGATTAAACGGCTCGGTTATATGAGGGAGTTCATATCTGTGCGTGAAATCGCTTAGTTTTAATTTCATGAAGAAAATGGATGATGACGTTTCTAACAATTCATTTAATTCCTGAAGCCTGATGTGGCTGAAAGCTGCAAATCATATCTGAAATGTAAAAGCAATGATCAGCTTGAAATGAGGATGGTCCTGAATCTGAGACAGGAAGTGAGAAGCCGCGCTGCTGGTGATGAGCGGCAGCAGGCGACGAGAATGACACCGGCTCTCCGACTGCTCTGGACTAATGCGCTGCACCTGCAACATTCAGACGTTCTTCTACAGGCTTCAGCTGCTATACTGATATAAATGAAGCTGTGAACCAAACTGCGCTTCAGCAGAGATTGGCTACATTTGCTGACTGTTAAAAACTTGTTTAAGGCTGTGTGTCTGCGATCTTTGACTGTGGGGAAATCGAACATCTTCAGCTTGTTGTCAGTGGTTACCCAGCAGACCTCGAAGAAACAACTGAAGCAGCGAGACAGAAGACAATACAGGTACTTTCAAATAATGTGTTTCATTATATGAAATAGGCTGAAACACAGCAGTCGGATGAATAAACCAAACCAGCTTCCTCTGACTGGCTTTCCTAGAAGTTCTCAGTGGCAGCGATCAAACTGAAGCACAGGATGAAACGTTCATATTCCATATTGTTCTTTTGCAGAGATGCGTGCAGCCGTTGCAGAGATCCCACTCACATGAAACAAGAAAGCACCAGATATGTTCTCTGACATCTTCAGGAAAGCTTCCTTATGACACCAACCATGCTTTGTACCGCCGTGTCTGAAATGTGACGTTTACATCAGCTGGACTCATACAAAAGCTTATTTTTTGTACACTTATGGTCATTGTTGCTCGGAGCCAGCTGCTGTCCATCAAAGCTTTCTCCTACTCCAGCCTCTCGAGGTGTAACACCTCAAGTCCAACGATGGACTGACAGTGGCGACCATCTGCTGATCTCAATAACGGACCAAATCCCTTCTTGTACCTCGTGGATTAAAGCAGATGAGCAGATATAACCACAGCTTCGTTTTAATGTCATTTATCTTCCGTTAAGTTGAATTTCCCTCGTGTTCATCCGAGTATGACAGAGTTCATGTCTTTGGAGCAGATATTTTGGGTGGCTTTTCCACCCAGTTTCACACTTTTCTACTTAATGCATAATAATTTCTGATGTAGGGATCAGAGAACTGTGGTTAACGGCTTAAACGCAAGAATACACTTGTATCGTTAAACATAAAAGGATCAATTCTCTGATACGCACAAGGCTGACATGTGAAACTACTTCAGTTTCATCTGCACATACGGCACTCGTGTGATGAAGATGACGTAAATCTTCCTTTCTCAGTTACAAACTTCTAACAATGGAGTTTTTACATGTTTGAGTCGCCGTTTGTATCAGATCTTAGTTTTTGTTCATGAGAAACTTGTTTGTACCCAAACTGCAGACGCCAAGCGCTCACACACCAGAGTGTGCCACAGTGAGGGGGGGTAAGGGGTAAGCCTGTCCTGGGAAAAAAACCCAACTATGTTCTTAAATGTGACTCATTTAAGCCACAACGTGACACCAAGGAATGCCCGAAGGCGAAGCAGAAAATCGGACAGACCTGCAGGCAGATGGCCAGGTTGACCCTGCAGCCGAAGGAGGTGCTAACGGCCCGGGGGTGGAGTCCCAGGTCCTTGAAGAGTTTGGAGAAGGACTGAGTTAGGGCTATCCTGGGACGCTCCTCTGCTACAACCACGCAGGTCCTCACTCGAGACAAGTCCAGCCCTCGAGCCTGATGGGACAGAAAGGATTTCAGAGAGTCTGAAGGTTTCTCGGTCGTTGAATTCACCCAGTGAGATGGAGCCGCCCGCCCCGCTTTACCTTCAGCGAGTCCGTCTGCAGGCCGAGGCCTTTGGTGCAGAGCTCCATGACGCTGTAGGAGCAGAAGGTGTCGCGAACTTTGTACTGACTGACGGCGGACAGCCAGAGAGCCGGGTTCACTTCCAGCTCGGACGGCGGGATGAGGATGGACTGGTGACCTGAGTACACGCTGCAGAGGGGAGAGTGTTGAGTACGCAGAGACTGCACACGATTAAAGCTCTACAAACATGTCAGTCATGAATACAAAGAAAAACACAAACTAGTGATTATTTATAACTGAAAGTTCAAGAGCAGAGAAAACAGGAAATGCTAAAAACGTCTATTGTAGCTCAAAATAAGAACTAAGAACCTGCAAAGGCACCAGAGGACAAAGCCCAGGCCGCAGTACGGGTCCAAGCAGATGGCGACTTCTCTGGACGGGTAAAGCTCACACTGCAGCTTGATGGAGCGGCAGAAGGCACTGGTGGCTGTGTGAGACATCTGCAGGAGACGGACAACCAAAGTCTCCCATTAAAATCCAGAGCATGGATTTGTACTGTAAACAGAGAGCAGTCTTTGTCTCTGTCAGTGCAAAAACACTGTGAGTGCAGGGCTTGAAAAGTCTGCTGTGTATTTGTTTCAGTCAGTGGAGCCCTGTGGAGATCGTCTCTGTGCTGCTGGGATGTTTTTACAAGCACAACTGAGAATCAGCTGTGGCGCAAAGAAAATCCACAGGAGGAAGTCGCACCTCTCTCACTGGTTGAGATAAAACATGATTAATGAACTAAAAGTGAATTAATTAACATAACAACAGTGCGGAGGCGGCAGTGGCCACGTCAACTGGCGGTCTTGTGTGCGCCCATTGTGTCTCGGCACCAGTTGCATCACTGATATCCCGGCTTTGACTGATTTGCTCATTAAGCACAGCGGTTAAATATAACGGACGGCAGCCCGGGAGAAAATACGCAGGCATTGTTTCCTCCTGTCCTGCTTTTCCTCTTTTTGTCATTCTGATTAGTGTGTTTTTCTCAAAGAATTCATTAATGAGCCCTTTGTGTGTGTGTGTGTGTGTGTGTGTGTGTGTGTGTGTGTGTGTGTGTGTGTGTGTGTGTGTGTGTGTGTGTGTGTGTGTGTGTGTGTGTGTTTTACACACACTCTCAGTGTGAGAATTAGCATTTTGTGGCAAACTGAGCACAAAACAACGTGCACAAAGGAAACAAAAGACACGTGAGATCGCACCATGTGAGGCTGCGTGAAAGTAGGAAGTGGAGGTTTGGTTTTAGGTATGAAGGTTGGTGGTTTGATCCCTGGTTCATCTGGTCTGCATGACCAAGTGTCCTTGGGCAAACTAATAAAGTTGTGTAAGAACTTGTCCAAAATGTAGCCGCTGGAGGTCAGCGGTGTCACTCGTTACTCCAGCTGTGTTGATGATTTGGGGAGAAGGAGGTCATCATCATCATCAGGGTCATTAGCTTTGGGAGATGATCAGGATGTGGGTGCACGAATTTCTGAGCTTTTTACCACAGCAAGAGAGCAAAATTGGACATTTTGTGTCACATCCTCACAAACACGTATCAATAAATAGATGAGATATGTTCCTCGCCTGTGGTGTAGTGATTGAAAGAATTAGATCCCAGACACAAGCAGCAGG
>VURO01009436.1:6827-22658 GCA_015108175.1 Pelvicachromis taeniatus
ACCCTGTGTTGATTAGAGTAAATCTAACATAACTTCAAAGGTGTTGCTTGTTGCTGTGAGGCAACAGTCATAGCCACTGCACCAATGCAATGCACCTCTATAACAGGTCTCCTGTAAGAAATTGTAGGTTAACTGGAACTGCATGGTTAAGGTAAGTGAATGATCATCTGTCCATCCCGTGTGATGATTTTACTAAGCAAGAGATCGTGATTTTGAAGATTCAAAGGTAACATAAATAATCTGTGACACAAAAACCACCAAAGGCAAGTCTGATCAAACACCTTCTGTAGGATGTATCATTAACCTACAGCACAACCTCACATTCTGTGTCAATACAACTGAATGTGTTCATTTTGGCAGCAGAACATTGTCACACTTGCATTTAAGTGCTAATTAGAGAGAGTCATTCAAGGACAGTCAGTCAATAAGATTATCAGACTTTAAGGAAATGAATATACAGACAATTTAAGAGCACTTCTAAAATTTTATTTATTATCTATTCTTTAATCTTTTCTCTTTGGAGCATTTTGTGATTCTTTTGTGCATAAAGGCTGGTTTTAAAATAAAAATAAAAATGTGTTCTGTACATATAAATGTGAATTCAGAGCTGAAATGTAAAATGGTTATGATATTTTATATCTGCACAAACTGTAAATTTGCAGAATGTGTAGCTGAGAATGCAAGATTCATTGGCATCAAAAGCATTCTGGTTTTCACCGACTGCTTGTGGTGCATGTTCTAATGACCAATCACATTCGAGCAGGGTTTTATAGCATGCTTGGGGAGAGCCAATGAGGGATTAGTTCCCCAAACGCACTTTTGAAAACATTTGTAAACACAGAAAGTTTTTCACAGGACCTCGAAAGCCCTGAAAAGCTGCCATCATTTTCATACATGTACTGCAGCTCTGAACTTTCTACATGTAAGAGGTAAATATCTGACTAAATCCTGCTGGACTTTAACATGCAAGCTCCCCAGTAAAGACTTTGTATTGCCCATTTGCACTGATGTGCACATTGTGCAGCTAATGATTCAATGCAATTATAGCTAATGAGTGTTCATCTTGTGCCTTCTGCACCTTCCATCCAGGCAATGCCCTTCTGTAAACTGCATGTGATATTAGTAGCGTGAGCATAATTTAGGCTATCTCATGCTGTGTGCCACATGTGAGAACGGACAACTATGGAAAATAACTCTACCAGATTCTATCGAGATTGTTAAAAGTTCATGAATGAACTTTTAGTGTAGCTGTTGGGTTTTCACATTGGGTAAGACAAACTATGGGACTTAAACAACTTTGTACTCACCATTGTGTGAATAAGAGCCAGTGGAGACTCTTAATACCAAGAGTTAAGTCCATAAGGTGTCGTTGTCTTGAGAATGCTCGACCCTAGTAGCAGCAGTAACACCCTGCTGCAACTAGGGCCGATGTAAACAAAACAGCTGGCAACAACTAGCTATTGTAGCTGGCTATTGCCCTGAACAAAATACAACTGGGCAACTACATAAAATGTTTACCAATAAGCATCCATGACCAAATGACATGCTAGATTTAACAGCTTTCAGAGAATAGCTTCAGGACAGCACTGATTTAAAATGTCCATTCATACCTTCAGGTAAGAATTAGTTCACCAGGTGAAGAAGGTTTTTTTCATGATTTAATTCAATTGAATGAATTTTTTCCTTGAATTTCACTTCTGAGTGAGAATTTTATTTGAACAACAAATGAACAAATGAAATGAGTGACGTCTGCATTATTAGCTGATGCACATTAGGTTTGAATGTGGAGGCCGTAGACTGGATCTGTCTTTTCGTGTCACCGTCTTATTAGCAGCATGCATCTCTTGCATATATCTCCGTAATTTGCTGGATAAGTGATACATGCCCTCCATGTTAATATGCTCATTTTCATCTCTGTGGTTAGAGTTATTACCAAATATTATCAAATTACATCTGACCTCATTTAGCACACAGAGACAAAGCTCCAAAAAAACCTCTGAAATTGAAATAATGACATCAGGTGAGTCAGCCTTTTTCACGGCATTTGACACACACACACACACAGTCTCATTTCCCAGGCCAGATTCAGACGCCACTAAGTGGATGATATTCAGAGAGCTTCTGTCAAATTTTGCTGTTTTATTAACATGGAACAGGCTACCATGACACTTCATTGTGTTCAGTTATTTTTTTTAATTACATGTGTTCTTGTTTTTCCAGAGGACACGTGCATGCACTTCAGCCATTATACCCTCCTAACTGGGAGCCACTCTCCCCATGATCCTTTTTCACTTTTGTGTTCCTGTTTAGCTGCTCGTTGTCGCTGTTTCAAAGTTAAAGACCTTGCCTTATTGCACTCTTTCATTGTCAGTAGATCTTGTTTTTAAACCTTACGCTGAACTTGCCAATTCTGGTTTTCTCCTTTTCTAAGCCTGAATACAGCCTCCATTTCCACCTGCTGTGTCCAGATTTCTGGGCTTGCTCTCAGCTTGGTTTCCCTACCACAAAAATCCCAGACTGCCTGGCTCAAGCCTCTCCCCTCAGTCAGCACGTTCAACCCCAGCTACCAGTTATCCATTTGTAAATAAACCACGATTGGCTCGTTCATCAGTTCCTGTCTTCTGCATTCAGATTTCCTGACCAGCTTTGTCACAATCTAATCTGGCATCTGAATCAGGAACGAGTGGAAACAGATCATTCTGACTCTGAAAATGTTCCTGCCACACTCCAAACCCCCAGGGGGGCAGGCCTTAGCAACTTCTCCTTATTATCTCAAACTGCCTAAATGTAGCTGTTCTTCTGGGTTCGGCACAGTGGATCTGCAATAATGAGCCACTCCAAATCATTTTTCAAAACCCCCTTAATGACGTAATTTTAAATGAGCTTGTCAGACCAAATGGCCCCTAAAGCTGAGACAAATTCCTTTCCCAAGCTATTAATATTGACTGACTACCACTGAGAGCATTTCAGGGATTAGACAGGCCTCAGCGCTCACCTCAGGAAACCCATAAGCACCACCTATGCAGATAGGGTGAATACAGTCATATCCCAGAAGAGCAGGCCCACCACATCAGTTTTGTGTTTCTCTTTTGTCTTTCCTCCTGTCCAGCTTGTTGACTAAAGAGATGAGCCATGCATGATTATCTACCCCTTGGCTACAGCTCTTTGCCACCCTCTTGTGGCATTCCTAGTCTTTGCCCCTCGTGGCACATAATGACTCATGAACACATGCTCGTTATAATAATTGCAATGATTTTCAGTGATTCTGCGATACAGGGCTGCTTGCCATTCAGCTTTTCCAGTGACATCCGGTGGTGGCATGTACGGTCACATGTTGTCATTCAGTCGATGATGTGGTGCACATTAATGACCGGAAAACATTCTGGGGAAAACCTGGTCTTATTGAGTGAGATACAATCTATCCCACTTTGGACATTGACGCTCACGTATGTATAAATGTGTTTAACTAAAACAAGACACGCCAGCGCTGATTCTGACTTGCGTGGTTTTCTGCAGCTTCCCTCCAGCTGTCTGAGACGGTTTGAAATTAACTTGCTTTATTGCTTTCACTTCTCCTTCCACCATCAGCTAATTACTCACCTATTGCGTTTCTCTAATTTGTGCCTCCTTCTCTCCTCCACCTCCCTGCCTACGTCAACCAGAAATCAATTTCACTCCAACATGATGCAGGACGTCTCAGTTCCTAAAATGCATTTTGTGGACAACAAGGCTCTCTGAAGGACACACAGGCATACATTTGAAAAATTATTGTTTTATACTTCAGTGTAAACAGCGCATGATGGGTAGACAACTACTCCTTTATTTTAAAATGATGAACTGTATGATTTTTGTGAATTAAAAAAAAAAAGGTATATCTTGACATATTGTGCAATTCTGAGTGTATTTAAAAAATACAAACATACAAATATGTTATTAAAAAAGTCACGACTACTTTATAGAACATGAAATACAGCTGTAGTTAGGCTATTGCAAAAGAATTTGTGATGCAGCTGTGCAGGGCATCATATTTGACTGACATCACCTTCTGTCGGGGACTAATACTGGGATCAAGGAGATGGCTTGAGGATGTACAGAGGAAGAGGATCAGTGGGTGTATATACTCCTACTGCCATTTATTTCATTGCTGCATTGCGTTCTCATTTCTTACAGCGAACGTTTTCAGCCAACTTCAAGTTTGTACTGCTTGTTTTTTGCTCTGTGGATTCTTGTTTCTTTTTCTTTTTTTGTGATTCGCACACCTTGCCAGTATTTTTATGCTGACCGACCTCCTCTGTATTCTAGCATGCATTCACTTCTAGGATTTTAGACTTTTATCTGTCTTTGTTGTCCTGTGTTGGTGTCCTCGTCCAAGCAAAGAGCAGAACAAAATGAGACAAATAAATGTGAAGGATTAAATATTTGATCTTTGAGGATGTGTTGTATTTCTAAATAATTTCACAAGCAATCAAGATTTGGTTTGTTTGACAAAAAGTTGGTTGCAGAATGAAGAATGCATGAATGAGCTCCACACAGAGTCATATTAAATGTCAAATGTCTGAAAACACAGGCTGATGAGGAGGAGCAGCAATCATTCATTCAATTGTTATTAAAAATCCCAGCATCTGATTATAGTTACAACTCATTCAAAACACTCTGAATCTTTTGACTCGGATTTGGTGTTTAATTCAGAAAACATGCATCTAGACGACATCCTTACAAGCGTCAGCTGGTTTCTCTTAAAATGCAACAAAACCCACTCACTGCTTTGTTCACACCTTCCATACTTTTCAAACATTTGGTACAGAAATCAAGCATTTAATAGAATTTTATGAAAACCCTCATATCTAACTAAGGAAGAATTGTGATCTTTTTGAAAGTGCTCTATACAAATATAAGGATTTACTTATATATTCACTTTTTATGTGTTTGAATATTTTTCAAATATTGTTTTGCGTTGAAAAGGCGGCAGCATTAACTCAAATAAATACTTGTTATAACCAAGATATACAGAAGAGCCTGTCTGAATGCACAACCTTGAAGCAGATGGGTAACAGCACTGACTGTGTCAGGCGCTTTATGACAACAGTGTTCTGATGGCTGCTTCCAGTAGGATAAGGCACCATCCCATAGAAAACATTCACTGCATTTTTAATCTTTGTAAGGTATTCATTTCAGGAAATTACATGCTGCATCAGTTTACACATATCATTACAATGTACACATACAGTGTGTGCACTGATCCATGTGCTGTTGTCAACAGCTGCTATTGTGAGCAAAAGCTTGAGGCAAAAACAGAAAATATGAGCTTTCTTTTAGATGCTAAAACCATCCATTTCTGGCTTTTAGGAGTTTACAAGGATGTCACACATTCTTCCTTCAACCTTTAGGTGAGAACGGGGTGAAAAATATTGAAAAATGTTTCAACCCAAGGGGAGATAGGATGTAATATGAATTTATGCTAAAAGGCTTTAATCGCACAAGTTCTTGTGAGCAGAAAAATCTTCCATCTAAATGTAAATAGCAAGAAAATGCTTTCTATTATTACATACAGTGAAGCATTAGAGATCGCTTATTCTTTTTGATAGGAAAGTGAGTACTTAAAAGCAGTCAGAGTGCACTTGAATGTCAGCTTTCCAAGGAAAGTGTATTAGTAAAAAGGTTTCTTCATTTTCAGATTTTGATTATGCGTAACAATATTTGAGGGAAACTTTTATCCAGAGCGCTTTAAAGCATTCTTAATGCATAGCAACTTAAAAAAAAAAAAAAAAATCAGAAGCACTTCTGAATTCATGTTTGCCTAAAAAGAAAGTGAGTTGACAACTGAGGTGTAAAAACTGAAGATCTAATCAACAGAAAGATCTTTTCAGCGATTACAGTTATTAACCATAGAACACTATTGCCAGGTGATTTTCACCCAAGCAAATGTATTTACATAATTTTCAATATGTTGCATTTGTCTGAGTGCGGTGGGTCCCTGGGTAGCTTCAGCGTTGCCTTTGACGGAATTTGGGAGCATATTTTATGGTCCCCCATTTCTTTTGTCATTTTGTTAGCCATGGCACAGTTGAAAATAAAAGACCACTCTAATTTGTCATGTATTGTCATATTGATGTATTGATATGTGATATATTTTGATGACAAGTGCTTTTAATTGGGTATATTATATTGGGTAAAAATCACCCGGCGTTAGTGATGGTGTTATTATTTTTAGCGATAGTGTTCGATGGTTAAAAAGGGGAGATCATCCACAGAGGCCGGTGGTCTTTTTTAATACCAGGCTGAAAACAGGATCATTACAGTTTTCCCACTGTTCCACATTTTCTCCCAACCTCCCAGCTAAACTCACAAGACTTATAACTCCAAATAATAGCACTACTGATCATCCACACATACACATCAAGTCTAAAACTACCTAAATGTGTTCAGGACATGCAACTCAAATTTCAAGTAAATACAGAAATAAACTCCACTTTCATACTGCTTTTCCATATTTCTCGTATATTTACAAAGTGATGTAGCATCCATATAAAGAATATAAGTATGAAAGTATCCCACTATGTACTTATTGAATATTCTTCCTATATCCTTTCATGTGAGCATTCCTTTATTCTGCATACAAAAACATGGACAAAAAACAACACTGTTGCTTGAATTTCACCTGTAATCATTGTCCTTGATCTTCCTTAACTTTCTCTTCTGCCTCTCTGAGTATTTCCATCAATCTCCAATATTCAAACCTCACTGGTTGTGGACTCAACAATGTGAATGACTTTGAATTGTCATGTATAAAAAATGACATCTGAGCTGTGCTTTTGTTTTGTTTAACTTCTGCCTCAAGCAGAAGTTAGCAAGCAGGTTAGCTTGACAGATGAAGCAAAAATATACTGTTCTATAAAAATGTGTTTTAGTGAGTGAGAATGTGTGAGAACGTTTTGAAAAAAACAGTTAGATAAGATCTCAAAATTGTGTCTAACAAGGAAAATATTAAGATTTGGCCATAAAAATGACAGCTACGGAAAAGGATTAGGGCCAAGAAGTAAAAAAATGTGGGCATATTTTCTTTTTTCCTATAATTTTGAGATTAAAGTCAGAATTCTGAGTTTTTTTGAGTTTTCTCAGGACCAAGACAGCTAGATTGTATTGAAATAGCATTAATAGTAAAAATTAAATAAATAAATAATGAAATTCAATATCCCCAATAGTTTTATGTAATCTGCAAATAATTATTAAATTAAATGATGGAAAGAATTGAGCTTTTTCATGGCTCTCTCACTTTTTGGGTGCACCTGGACCCACATTTGTAAACTCTCATTACATTTCTTTGACAGTTTAGATCTATTAATGTTAATGGGAACAAGTAAATACTATTTCGATGTTTTAGATTTACTTAGGAAAGTAATGGAGCTGCAATAATCATAATTATTGTGACTTATAAGGGCTGTTTAAAAAGCACATTATGTAAATTTGTCCCACCCTGCAGCTGCGCAGGTGGCTTCTTCTGCCATGTTCGCTCTGCAGCAATACATTAGTACCGAGTGATGAGGAAAGTGTTGAAAGGGCACGGTGCCAAACAGAAACAAACTGAATAATAGATCTGTGATTAAGGGTATGGACTATCATTCAGGTCATTCATACAGATTTTTGTAGCGTCATCTATCTTAAATCTTTCACCTTGAATTGAATTCTTCTTTCTTCTAATTTGATGTTAGAGAAAAATCATCATCTGCCTCTGCCGGTTCTCCATCAACCCTTCAGCTGAGTTGTCATGGAAACCTTATGTGAGAATCGAGTCAAGGTATCAGGATAATGGGGTGCAATGCTCTCCACATCACGTGTCCACCAGTGGGCCAAAAGGAAGCATTTTTAATGAGGCCAGGAAATCCTGGCATGGAATTTTCTTCCCTTGTCCTGTAACTGCAGAGTAAATCATTTATGAAAAGGGATTTAAAAAAAAGACTTTTAAAAAAGGATAGTGGTAAAACTACATGACTGAATAAGAGAAAGGAGTTCTTGTGCTGGCATACCTGTGTTTATTCTGTATTGAAAAAAGTGGCTTTGGTTATCAGGACAAACCAAAGTATTATAGTTTTATATGCTATAAAATGTTGACTTGCTGGTGTTGAACAAGTGCTATGAATATTATATATTTTTATTATATAAACTGCATTTAGCTGCATGGATTGAAGGAAGACAAATTAGCAAGAAGGGAGTGAAACTAGTAAAAGTACTCTAAAAGTTGATAAAAAAAAATAAACTCCAGTCTTGGGGTCTGTATCCTTGACTGCATGCGTGTTGTTGTTTGGAGAGGCAGCTGTGAGCTCCATGAAGCTGAAGTGTTGTCTGACAGCAGCATCTGGTGGTTCACTCGAGAACTGGTTTATTGTCTCCTCGCTGCACAGTTATGCACTTTTAATGCATCACAGTGCTTGTGTTACAGAGCAGGCAACCTAATGTAGTGAATCAGTATGGATACTGAGCCGTGTGTGTCATCCTTGGCCTGAGTAATGGATGTACACTATGATCTGATTTAATCGAGTTAACCTTGAGTCTTGATCTCTCTATTTAAAGATTCTGATTATAGAAATATTTCAGTGTCAAGCATTACTCTTTCGTGTGTGTAGCAGCATAAATAATCATCTGGAACTCTGTCTTTGTTTGACTAGTCTGCTCTGAGCAGTTTGTGCTTCCAGTATGTCCTTGTGTTAACAGATGTTTCAACACTGATTAGCAGTGTTGTGTAATCAGGCAGTCGCTCAGAACAGCTCTCCACTCCAAACCGTGGGCGCTCGGTGGTCCTGTTCTCGGTTTAGTTGGTGAAGATGTTGAGGGCACGAGGTTTTGTCTGATTCAAAGTAAGTATGTCAATTTAAGGCTTTTGAGAACTCTTCAAATGAACACCTCATTGCATCAACTTTAGCCTCAAAAACAAAACAAAGAGACAGATAAAGCTTGGAATTCAGGTGTTGCAGATTAGTTCAGCCATTAGGATTTAAATGAGACAGTACCATAATTAGTACCATAATGACCTTCGTTTGTCTTCAGAACTCCATTTATGCACGGTTTGATTTCAACAAGGTGCTGGAAACATCAGAGATCCTCAGAGATTATGGTCCTAATTGACACGATAGCAGCTGCTGCACATTTGTTGGGCGCACATCAGTGGTGCAAATCTTTCATTCCACCATATCTCAAAGGTGCTCTATTGGATTGAAATGTGGTGACTATGGAGGTCATTTGTCATGTGCAAGAAACCAGTTTGAGATGATCTGAGCTTTGTGGCACTGTTTGTTATTCTGATGGAAGCAGCCATCAGACGATGGTTCAATATGGTCATAAAAAGGTTGACATGCTCAGCAACAATATTAGAGTAGGCTGTGTTTTTTAAAGAATGCTCAGTAATACAAATGCGTAAAGACAATATTCATCACACCCTTACACCACCAACAGTTGCATGAAAGCAGCGCCTGATATAAGTCAGGATGGATTGACCTTACTTTCTGAATGTAATTGAGACTAATTACACCAGACAACATTTTAACACCAGGCAACATGCTAATGTTGCCTTCTTCTCAACTCAAAGCAATATGGCCTTTCTGCCCTGACCTCTGGCATCAAGACAGTATTTTCCCCCAAAAGAACTGCCATTCCCTGGATATTTTCCCCCTTTTCAAATCATTCTCAGTAAATCCAAGAGATGGCTGTGTGAAAACATTCTAATAGATCAGGATTTCCTGAAATACCCAGACCAGCCTGGCACCAACAATCATGCCACTTTCGAAGTCTCTTAAATCACTTTCCTTCCCTATTCTGATACTTTCGCTTGAACTTTTGAAACACGTCGTTTTGATCATGTCTTCATGCGATTGGCTGATTAGATATTTACATTCATTAACAGTTGACCAGGTCTAGAAATTTGATTAAATCGATGTAAAATGGAGTTTTAGGAGTATTTGCTAGTTGACTTTGCTGTTTGTCCCATTTTTTTTTAAATGATCTGAGTTTAACACAGTATGCAGAGTGTTTATGCTGATGGTTAGCGATACAGTAGAGTGTGAAAGAGGGGCTCTTATCTCTGAAGCGTTGGCGCTGACAAGAGCCTGCTGCTGACTCTAAGTTAACGAGACAGCTATGATGTGCAGCAAGAGAAGCTAATGCTGGGGAATTCAAATGTGGTGGATAAAGACAGCAGAAACCCACATAAAAATGCCGGAATGAGAGTTGCAGACAAAACTCCAAAACTTGACAGAGAGAAAGATGTTGAGGCCATTTTGAAGAATTGGCACTAACCACATGGCAAGAGCCGAATGAGAAGTGGCAGCGCGAGGCACATTAAAGTCCTTTTCACACTTGAACAAAAGAAAATGAAGGGAGATTGTGCAAAGTTATTCTTTCTGACAGGCAGCACTCAATGGGGAACAATCTGATTCAGATGCACTGAACAGAGCGTGACGGAGACAGGACACAGGACGCCCACTGCGAATAGCTGCGAATTCGTTGGACTATTACCTGCACTGCTTTCATGTGGGCACAATTTTTCATCATATGGAGTTTTTACTAGGGAGCTGAAAAGTAAAAGAGTTTCATGAGTTTTATGTTTATTCCATCTGCACTTGAATTTGTATTCTCACCTGCACTCTGTGAGGCAATGTGGAGAAAATGCCAGGACTGCAGTGCATGTGTGAAAGCAGCTTATGATGATCAGGCTCCTGTGGCCTTTAAACACTCGCCAGTGTTGCACTGCAATAAAAATCACAGAATACACAAATACTATTAGCATAAAAATCTGTCACTATAGTGTCATGTTGTCTCACAACCAAAGCAAACTGTAAAACATCCCCAAAACAAAAAAAAAACATTTGTTGGTGACAGTGTACAGTGGCAGGCAAAAGGTTTGTCTCCACTGAGGAATCAATAAATACCTTGATTTCTTAAACCCTCAATTTTACAGATAGCACAATTGTTTGTTTATTTCATTCAGGATTACATTTGTTTTTACACTTTTGAAACAAATAAGACAAAACTCATTAAAGAAACACATTGTCTTGTGTATTGATGTTCAAACCAAAGTTTGACTAGTTTTGAAACAATTCATTTTGGTCAGCCATTTATTGGAACATGTGCAAATACATGCAGAAAAAACCCAACAAAAAAATAGAATTTGTTCTATTTTACTGGTCTCAAAAAGCAACATTGAGTAACTTTTATTCTTCGACACACTCTGAACTCTCTTTGCCAAACTTCTTTAAGTAGTTTTCAGGAATAGTTCTCAAGGCTCCTTTAAGGACATTCAAAGCCCTTCTTTGGATATTTGGCTGCCTTTTGTTCTATTCTTACACTGCTTCAATAATGTTGAAATCTGGGCTCTGGGGAGGTCAATCCATGACAGTTCCATTGTGTGTTTTTATATCCAGGTATGTTTTTAAAGGATTAGCATTGTGAGGTCAAATGTTTTTCAGACGGTAGAAAAAAAAAACTCTGCTTGGTAGAGCAACTTGCAGCTTTAAACCATGAAAGTGCCGCCACCATCTTAGCAGTTAGCTGTAGACAGTTACGGTAGCACTTTCTATTACAGCTTGGTAATAAAGGGGCACTATGCACTTATCAGAATAATAACATGTAATATCCGAGTAATATCGTGGTAGCAACAGTGGTTACAGTAGAGTAATATTACCCTGAAATTTATTTAAGAGGGAATACAGCTCCGTAATATAGCAGAAGTGGGGTAAAATGAAAGAAATATGCAATATTGTAATTTCTAAGTTATTACCACTCAATTACCCATGTTAGTTTCTGTGTAATAAGCAGGAAATAGGGCTGCAAAAGGCAAAAAAATGCCCATTTCTCTTTAGTAATGTATGAATAACCTATTAAAGTAATGTTGAAGAAGTGTGACCATTACCTGTAAATAACTCTGGTAATTTCTGTGTAATAAGGAGGAAACAGAGCTGCAAAATGTAAAACTATGAATAACCCATTAAAGCCATTATGCAAAATGTTAATAATAAAGTTTAAAAGAATAAAACAAATGAATACATTAGATTCACACAGGAGGTAAGAGGACCCTCTTTCACAGAATAGTTTAGACATGGATGAGAACACATAATATGGCAAATATATTTCAGCTAGGAAAGAAAGTGGAGCGCATTTTTAAAATGTCCAAGACATAAAACTAAGGTGCCACCCATGATCTCCTGCTTGTCCAATTCAGGGTGTTGGGGGGCACAACACCACCCCTAACCATCCAAAGAGCTAACCTCTCCTGCAACAAGTAGCACCAAGCCGCCCATTGCACACTAAAAAGTTTTAAAAGAAAAACAATGTTAAAGCAAGCATGATTTAATTGGCAGTTTTAATTATAATTTGTGTATAAAGTAAAAATAATTAATTCATCTTTTTCCTTTTCTGCCCAAAACAACATATTGGAATATTTAATTTCTATCATTATTATCTATTAGTCAAGCCAAAAAGGAGGCAAACGGTGGCTAAAGCTAGCAACTGGCGCCCCACTTCTTCTTTGTCTTTATCCCAGAACAGACTCCCATTACGCAGCACCACCTACTGGCAGCCAGCTGTTTGCAGGCTGTTTCTATTTATGCTTATTACACAGAACCTACCAACAGTGTTTCCAGGTAATAATCACAAACTTGATCTTTGTTATGTTTGACATTTTTCATACATTTAACTATTTTGAGGGACGAGCTGAGAGTAAGAAAGATTTCAGATTGGTTCCTTGCTCAGTTGTCTGCTACGCAGTTTCGCTGGTTTAGTTCGGTGGCTTCGTTTTTTGTGTTGAAATGATTCACATTCACAATGTTAAGTGGCTTAATAGCCCCCAACTCCCCCCTGCACAGGAGATATTTTTCAATGAAGCCTGACTAGTGGGGTTATGGTCAATCTGGGAATCTGTTCCTGGGAAGGTAAACACAGGGATATGTAATGAATGACAGTGGGCAGGCGGGTGGGTAAGTCCAAGATAGTCATTTCTTCTGCAGGTGTTAGTATTCCAGCAGGAGAAGCTAGAGGAGGTCACTACCAGGACGGCACTGGGAACGCAGGTGAGGATCTGAGATGGAGGACAAAGGAGGTAAGTTTCTGCAACATTAACTTTGGAAAAAACAAGCAAGCCACAAGATAAACAGAACAGAACTGAGCGTTTCAGGGCCTCCCCAAAGGATCTCCCAACAGTGTGACCTGCCATGCCGACACAGGGGGACATAGAAGGACATAACAAAGTAGAAGGAGCTGACACAGAAAGCCAGCAGGGTTGTAACAGTATAATGTTTGGCTGTTACTGTAAGGTTTTAAAGTTTGTATTTTACAAAAATTATAGATGCAAACACGGACTAAAACTGCTGAACAAATAATCCTCATGAAAGTGGAGTGTGTCATGCAAGACTTCAAGAGGAGTAGATTTAAAAAAAGTTTAAGGAGAATTTTATCTTGGATGTATTTAGACCATTAGGACTGTTATTTAGTCATGAAAAAGTAGACCTTCCCTTTTGTACTGGGACCTAAATAAGAGTTTTCAAACATGCTAACGTGAACAGCACTGCAAATGAGTTTGTGTTTATAATTTTCTCCAGTGTTCCCGAGTTAAAAAATAATTGAAGAAGAGTAACAGCTAACCTTTCAATAGAGGGACAAACATAAAAATCTTAGAAAAAAGAAAAGAAAAGAAAAGCCAACAATTTCAATGGGATCACTGATCATAAAATTCGAGCTGCCAATTACTGCTTTGAGTTTTCTGATGGTTGTTACCATGGCAAGCTTCTTCATCTCTCTTATCCATCCCACACAGCATAAACACAGCATAGTAACAAGTATCATTTGCATACCGAGTACTTTTTCTCCACCAGATGTAACAACACAGGCAGATCTGGGCAAGAGAGGGAGTTAAAAAATATTGCATTATTAAATTGGTTGAAATCAGTGTCTGTTTAGCTTGAATGATGGAATGGAGTGGGTGTTTCCATTCAGACATTATTTAGCGCAAAGTCAAAAATATCAGAGGTTCAAGATGAACGGTAATTACCACTTGGTGTTGACGGCAGCACTTGAAACATGTCAGCAAAAAGTAATAATAGTTAATACATGTTGTGAATGTGGCAGAAAATAGAGATGAGCAGCTGAAAAATGAAAATGGTAGTACTTAAATCCTAGAATACATTTTAGAAAATGTCTTTATTTTAGTATTCTATTGGGTGTTCTGTGCAAGCAGAGGAGCCAGATAACTCAGGGGTGACACAGAAGCTCTGCCTATATAAAAAAAGAGATGAACATAGTCACCTTGGCATCACATACAGGGTGGCGAGTCCTGTTTTTTATGTTTTTTGGAGCGAGAAAGTGTCAGGCTTGGATGAGAGAGTGTAGCTCTAAGGTTTCAGTCAGCTAATGCTAGCAAGATTGTCTTGATGCATGCTCAATCAACCAGGTAAGGAAATCCCCCAAAATTGATTTTGTTCATGAACATTATCAACTTTTTGGGACTAGCATGATAGGTTAGCAAGTAGCATGTATAAACTGTGAGTGCAACACAAAGAAACATACTCAGGCTAATCAACCGGTAAACTTTTAGTCACCAAAAAGGAAGCACACAGTCTTAGGGCCCTTTCACATACAAAGCACTGACTGCTACGTTGAGTAAACAGGCGCAAGATTTGTCTTAACAGCAAGGTGCTGTTGTTAACACAATTTTTTTGCAGCCACGCATGGACTTCATATGCACCTGCTCTCTCTCATGCTGCACTTCTATCAGTCATACCACACCACGTCACACATGAGCACTCCCCAGCCAGAGTGGTTGCACTGTACTTTGTCTGGCACAGCGGGAAACTGTTTTTATACAAGCCCTGGAAAAGAATGGCTTTCAAAGTACAGCTCAGCACACGGTCCATATGGCCAATGTTTGTCTGATCATTCAAATAAAAATGCTCTAAAAGGCACCAGTACAAAAAGGTACTCCAATTAGTGTAGGTGAGGCCTAGCAAATCCATGAAGACCAAAACTGTTTCCTTATAACGTGAGTGTCTGTTGGGGGTGACTCGGTTTTGGATTCAGCCTCGAGTGGACAGTCAAGGAACTGCAGTCTTGTGGTTGCCATTAGAGCTAAAAAACTATAGTTCTTTATTCATTTTGGTCACTACCCCACGAGTGTGCATTTTCTCTCGGCTTAACTTGGTCACACAGTGTCATTAACTGAGGTCAAAGAAACCCAAAAGCACAGTTCAAAGGCAGGCAGAATTAAACACAAAGCACACCTTTAATGGTGGTTAGTTTACAGCTCAGAACTATAAAACCCATGAAGAGGAACGAAGTAAACAGAAGCCAACTGGCTGGAAACACGGGGGGACAAACAACAGACACTCTGACACTGAACAAAGGAAACATGGGACTATAAATACTCTCACACACAGAGGCTAATTAGAGGAAATGGACACAGCTGTGGGAGATGCGACACAGGTAAACAGAATCAGATAATCCCAGACAGAAAGTAAAACTTAATCTGAGGCACGAGAGACACACAAAATAAAACAGGAAATGACTAAACGGGGAAATACTTAGCACAGGGATGACTGCCTTGACAGCAAAATACAGGTGTGGCAGGAATAAACTTAAACACAAAGAACGAAATACAAGGTGCAACTGTGAACACTGCCATAAGAAGAAAGTAGAAAGAACTAGAAAATGTGCATTTCGTAACAAAATGCTGGGTGAATGCCTGCAATGCTCACAGGCATGGTGTTAAAGTCCAAGTCAAGTCCAAGTCTTATAACATTTTTTCAAGTCAAGTCTAAAGTCATAAAATTAATGACTCGAGTCTGACTCGAGTCC
>VURO01009436.1:24049-46870 GCA_015108175.1 Pelvicachromis taeniatus
GAGCCGGAGAGCTGAGCTGTCTTCTTATGACATTTGTGTGTGCATAGGAGATGCATAACAGCAGGAAAACTTAATATGATGGAAAAGTCATCCATTGTTACCTGTTACCATCCATTGTTACATGTACCTTTTATGCATCGATGAGCAAAATAAACTGCCTGGAGCTGGAGCTATAACGGCTGACTGTTTGGTAAGACTTTCTTCTGGAAGGACTTTTCAAATTTGCTGGTTAGCTAATTTTTTTTTTTTTAAATCAAAGCTCAAGTTAAAAGTTTCACATAATCAGTGATTATCCTGAATTACTTTGCAGTCTAATAAGCAACTCAAAGTTTACAGGCCAAGCACATTCTTTAGTAGTTTCCATGGCAACAGAGTGACAGCCTTCTGCGCCTCCATAGTTCCAAACAAGAGCTCAAGATCACCTCAGCATCTTATTCAGGTGACACTGTGGCACTGAGTGAAGTGGGATTCTACATTTGCCTCCCGTCTTTGTTGATTCTTCACAAATATCTCAACAAAATAGTGCTTATTGTGTCGCCTTCAATGGGACTTTTTCTAGCACCTTGAGAAACTTCTCAGGAAAAAAAAACAAAAAAAAAAAAACACATGTGACTTTAGTTTATTTGAAAACCTGTTATAAGCTCTTCTCACTCGCCCTACATCCCCATCACTCTGAGTTAAACAATGTCTGCCTACTGTAGAAATCTACAGTGTCTACATGAAGCAGACGAACCCCTGCCAGGATCAAAAAGTGCCTCTGCCATACAGGCACACGCAAAGAATCCCATCGGCCCTCACTGTGAATCTTAGATCAACACAAACCTCCCTTCTTCATTTTTTTAAAGTCGATGCTGTTAAAACACTTTCTAAGTGGAATGTCACATTTTCAGAGCTTGACCTTGTTGAGAAAAGTCAGCCATGCATCTCTTCCACTGGATAGAGAGCCTCATGCAGGATTTATGCCTCGTGTAGACACGGAAAATGAATGGCTTTCTCTTGTCCGCTGCCTTGTCGACACCAGGATATCTATTTTTCATGCTGACGCCCTGAGAGTATGCACAACCGTCAGTCAAATATCATTTACAAGTAAAGCAATTGTTGAAAATGCAAGTATGCGCACAACACTGAGATGCTTTCTTCACAAAAGCAGATGCTGCAGAAAGTTGGAGGATAAAACATCAAGAATGGGTTTACCACAAATGAACACCAGAGGGCAGAGCAGAATGCTTTTTCCCCCTCTTCTGCTTGGGTCAATAAGACTGTATTTAGAGGTACTAAAATATAACTGTTTACAGAAAACTGACATTAAGTTTGGACTGATAATGTGCCAAACCTCTTCTAAACTTTGCGGTAAGACAATAAAAACAAATCTCACAATATTCTTCCTCCAATGTAGTAAAGAAAATAACGTGATATAATGCAAAACAGACAAAATTCACTTATTGCTGTCACTCTATAAATTTTTTTTTTTTCATGACAGCGTCATTACATTAGTGGTTTCTGTAGTCTCTCAAAACTTGTTTTGATCCAGCATATTTCTGTGTTGGGGGAGGGTATTCAACTCCACTGGGTAATACAGTATTCATTACCCTCAATGCAGCGCTTCATGGGTCTGCTTTGTGTCTGTCACGTGAACCTTGGGTTCACATGTGTAATCTGTCTTGCATTAGGTCCCTTATTCTAGAAAGGATACTACAAAGAAGCCACTCAATCGCCATCAAATCACTCATGCTGGTGTTGTACAAAGTGAAATTTAAATGTGCCTAATTTGATGTTCTGGCTGCTCCGTGATGCTGCAAGAAGCAAAGTGATGAGAGATCAAACAAAACAAAAAACAAGATCTTTAAATAGATTATTTTGGCCCGATAGTCGGCATGTTGCTCCCGTAAAGTCTTTTAAAAATGACATTTCTATGCAGCTAAATTGTGATAACAAATGTTTTTAATTAAAAACTGTGGTAAACCACAGATCTACAACGTATTTATATAGTAAACACATTTGTTACAGTGCTCGTTGCATTACTTTCGTGTCACTCCGTAACATTACCTCAGATGCATTGTCACTTTGTTGCCAGTTAAACCTTAGTTTATAGTCCCACACAACAACACAAATCTCTTTCTAAATGAGGACACGCAAACAATCCTTGTTGTAGTTGATCCTTGTATCAGTCGAACACAAAAGACTGATAACAAAATGCAAAGCTGAAAACCAGCACAAAGTCCAAAGGGATCGTCACAGTGATTCAACTATAGAAACATGTAGATGTAGAAATGGAGGCTGCAGTGCTGCAAGTCCGACTGCTCATCACTACATTTGTTGCATGCGGAAGATCAGGGTCAGGCTGATGGGCCGGGGTTTCCCCATTATGCTCTTGTCCTTTTGTGCGAAATAAATAATTAAACAAAAAAAGTTAATGTCCATATCATTACTCCTACAATGTGTAGACCTTTTTCCTCCTCCCAGAACACAAATTGAAATCAGCTGATTCTGGCAGTGTGTGCAGGAAGATAAACACATGTTCTCTATACACCTGCTAGAAAGATAACTAATAAACTATTGTAATGCAGATTGGAATATGGAATGAAAGTGTTACACCCAACCCTACTTGAATATTGTTGCTGACCATGCAAATCCCTTTGTGACAGCAGTATACACCCAGCTTTTGATGACTGCTTCCAGTAAGATAGTGAATGATGTAAAAAAAAAAAACTCAACTTGACTTGGGTTTTAGGGTTTTCCATTACAGTTTCCATTTTTCCAGACTGCTGACGTCAAATTCTGAGTTCTCCCTGCATGGTTTGGTCAGAGCTCTCTTTCCATAAAAAACAGATATTTTTGTGTCTACTGCTGGTAAGTTTTGCTCATACAATGTCATCTTATTTCTCTTCATCCAGAAAGCTGACCCAATGTATCATCATTGTGTGAGTGTAACAGACATAGCTCAATATTTATGGAATGAAGAGTTTTGTTTGAATGAGTGAATGAAGCCTGTAGTGTAAAGTGCTTTGAGAGGCAGATAAGACTAGAAAAGTGCCATATAAATGCAGTCCATTTACCATCTATATAAAGAAAATTGAATTGAATGGTTCTTCACTGTTTCTCTAGTAACTGCCCTCTGACTGAAATAGCTTCCAGGGTTTCTATCGGTCAAATGCAGAGGAAGTGGACAATTTTTGTTCACTCTTTCTGTAAAAACAAAAAACCCAAAAGTGACTTCCTGGCTTAGCCAACCTTGAGGAGTACTGAAAAAAAGATTAGGTATTACAGAAAACGGAAAACCAAAACAGATAGATGGAAAGACAAGTGTCAAATTCAGGCAGGAAGTGGAGGAAAAGTGGAGGATGGCTGGTGTCATTAGGGACTGACGCTGTGTGAAGGTGACCTAGGATTACTCTGGTCCTATTCCACAATCTCACCCCGGAATCTGAAACTCATCGTCCAGTGGAATGAGCTCAGCTGTCCACACTGCTAAGTAAGTCTTTAACTGAACCCCCAATCTGCCCAGAACAAAATGTAAGCTGGGGCAGAGGATATTCTCTTTTTTCCCCAACAGAAAATGCACTAAATGCTAGTTTGCAGTAGATATGGATTACATCATTTGATCAAAGAAAGTGTGGGAAGATTTCCCAGCATATATATTTATGGGTTTTTACTGCAGCTTCTGCTTGCTGATGACGGAAATCTGTGCAGTGCACAAAACAGATCGAGAGCAGAGAAAAACCAGATGAAGGTAATGACTGATTGTTAGAGCCGTTTATTATGCCACTACAGGTAATTTTCAACTTTTAATATGTTTAAATTAAAGATTTTTGCCCTAACAGAACCACTTGTCAATTTTAGAGTGGTCCTGAAGTTTAGATTTCCCATTTTGGAAAAGACATTCCCATTAAAAATTTAAATGCAGATATTACTAGAGCATGCATGGGTTCTCTCTGGGTACTTTGGTTTCTTCTCTAAGTCCTGAGATGAATGGGTGGATGGCTGCATGGATGGATATTGCCACATTCATAGATGGCCTCTGGTGGTGGTTCACAGATTGGTTTTGGTCAATCAAAATCATACTGGAAGATGAGATTTAATTCTTTTTACAATAATAACCCTCCATTTCCACCTGAAAAACGACACTTAGTTAATAAAAGCTAAAATCAGTAGTGACATATGTCTCTGTGTCATATTAATAAGAGTTTTAAGACTGTTGGCAGGCATAACGTTGGCTTTTGGACTTCCTGCAGTCCTCTGCCAAACATCTACCAAGTTTGAAGCAAATCAGCGGCTCCATGTCATATCAACATCATCATCCAATGTTGTTTACTTTGGCCTTATAATTGTGGAAATGTGGTTAAGCAAAATGAAGACTTTGGAACTAGAATAGGGTCTACATCACCGGGCCAGAGCGAGATTTGGAGGACCCGTTTTCACTCTAGAGTAAAACACTGATAACAGAGAACATCGTTTAGTCAAACTAACAATTTTTAAGCACTGGACTTGTGACTCTTGCATACACCTGCCAAGTTTGAAACACAAATGATGAGCTAGGAAAAAGAAAAGATGACCGGACAGAGATTCATGTTATGTCTGCAGCATGTGTAAATATAAATAATGCATGCTGATAAAGGTTTATGATTGTAAGCTTACAAGTAACTTTCTTGAAAAGAAAAATAAAGGCAACAGCAAGATCCTGCACCAAAGTCTGTCATATCAGATGAAGTCTGGCAAAGCCTGTGTGTCACTACACGTAGTCATCAAAACTGGCTTATTTTCGGATTTCTCCCTACTGAAAAGTCAGCAAGGCTGTGTAAAAAAAAAAAATTCTTATACATCTCACATGTTGTCAACTACCCAACATCACTATCCTCCAAATGCCATCATGATCACAAGATACAGAAAATCATCTTTTTCAGCGGCGTGACAGACTGGAAATCCATTCATTTCATTAGCAGAATAACGCCAAACTGTGAAATACACATACTTTTTTTTTTTAAGTTAATGAAGTGATTGAATCGATGGTAAGAATTAAAGGTCTTAAATGAAATGTGACAACCAGTTCAAGGTGCCCCACAGGTTATGGCCTCACCTGTTGGGCAGTTTTGCCTCCATGTCCTCATTAACCTCTGTCAGCCAAGCTGCAGCATGCTTACTCATCACAACTCGTTCACTTGATTTCTAAAATATCCTTCCAACCCCTCCCCCAAAAAGGACTTACCACAAAAACACAATTTAATCCTCCAACAATATAGCCTGTCCTATTTAAGAGCAGTTCATCTGGATCTCGCCAGCTGTCAATCTCTCTGGATCGAGGCATCAATTTAATGTGCGAATATAAATTAGACATCAACAGATGTAACGGTAAGATACTGCTCCACTCTAATTGCTTTCCTGAGATTGTCAGCTTGTCCCTGGTTTCTGCTCGTCAATAATAAATACAGACCAAATATAAAAATAAAATAATTTCAAATTTTAATCACACTATTAATTAGTTAGTGTTGCGTTTCCTTTGCGTTCTGGTGATACATTAAATGTCAGTGTGCACACACATTCATTTCACATGCACAGGCCCGAAGACCATTTTTAGTCGCCGCAATTAAATTTAGTTGCTGTTAATGAGATATCGCCCACAGTCACTCCAAAAAATAAAAATAAAAATAAATAAATAAAAGATAAATAAACACTCCTGACTTTAGTTGGCTCAAGCCTGCATCCATCAGGAAGACTTACTGGCAGAGTAGAAAAGTGAGAAATCTGTGGCGGGGGAGAAAAGTAGCCGAAAAGAGCTGATGGAAGAAGAGGGAGAGACGGAGTGTTAGGGGGAAAAAAAGAGTCTGAGAAGGAGTGAAATGCTGAACTGATACGGGCTAAGCAGGAGTCAAAGAGGTATTGACATGGTTGAAAGTGGGGAGAGCAGGGATTTACATTTCATTTGAATGTGATGATGAGCGGTGCGGGCAGACACAGGGAGACGCTGCGGCGGGGGCCCCCACGGCCCTCCGATGGAGCTGCGTTCAACATAAACACATTTCAAACCCATCAATTCAAAGGGACACGCTCATCATGCGCTTGTTTGTCGCTCGGTTCTGTTTCTCCTCAGCTCTCAATGCTTTAATTGCTTTGCTTATGCACAGGCACACGGGTGATACATGGAGTCCACCTGCACAGCAAAGCATGCTCGCAGCATCACTCCTGTTTGTATGTGCGTGCTTTAATGTGTATGCTTGTGTTGAAGCTTAAGGGCAGATTTAATTAATAAAAACGACTACTACTTATTGTAATAGCGCTCTTGTTGTGAGCTGCAGCCTTCTCGTGGTTGAGTGTTGATTAATGAGATTATCATGCGGTCAACTCCTTGTTGGTACGGCTCCTAAAGTACTGGCAGTAGATAAAGCAAACAGCGGTGAAAGAAAGGAAAACAAAAGAGCTTTACGCAGCCTTCAGACGAAACGCAGCGTTGTATCTAATGGATTCCTGCCAGCTTTTAAGTGAAGACAAGACAGGAGAACATTTTTAAAGAGCAGAGTCTAAATTGTGTTTTGTTGTTGTTGTTAAAACAGCATATTTGTTTCTGGGTTTTTGAAACTGCGCTTTCAATATGATGAGAAATGACTGAATGACTGTAATGTGTTGTACGCAAACCAAGGTCAACACACTCAGGCATGATCTGATTTTTGAATAAAGAGCTTCGACTGTTTGTTTTCTTCTAAAAGGCTATCTGTTTCTTCTTCTTTCTGCTACATAAAGGTCACTCTATGATTCTCTGAATCAACGTCCATCACAGTCATTTGAATTAAAGGGTAAATTGAAAGCAGATGCAGGACAAGAGCTGCTTCACATATTGCCAAGAATCATGGTGACCTTGGTGCAAGAGCAATTGGACTTATTGCAAGGAATGTCAGATACTGGAGAATAAAAACCATCACCTTATTTATTTATTTATTCTTTTACAGTTTTTGAAGTTGCTTGACGGAATGGGAGGGAGGTCTAAAACGTGAGCTTAAAAGTTTGGAGACAAAGTTACTGCAAACAATGCAAGTTACACACAAACACTTATCAAGTGAAAATTGTGTTTCTTGCAACCAGAGACCATACAGTTCAAGACATGTGGCAACATCATGCAACTATCAACAACATAACTGCAGGCTATCGTGAGTAAATTAGCATGCATTAGCAGAATTGTTTTCTTTGTAAGAAAACCTGTGTTGCTTCATTTTAGTTCATGCATTTCATTGTTACTGTATTCCAAACACTAAAATGTAATGTTGGCTTTTTTCTTTGTTAGGAAGAAGTTCTAAATGTTTATTTTATCAGTGTTGCGTCATTGGTTCCTATTTGTTAGGAGTGCCCGATGCTGTTCCCCTAGCTGAATTGGTGCCAACTTCTACAATGGACTTAATAGGAAGTGATGATTTTCCTAGACAAATAATTTAGCCTTTAAGAATTTAGGTCAATCTGGATGTGAATTTTCAGCTGCTTGAATAAATTTAAGATTATTCTTCAAAGAGGTCCTGTTTGCAGTTTGCACAGGCTTATGGATGTATTAAACTTCTTCCTGATTACCTGATTCAAATGCTGAATATCTACACACAGTATATCTTCCATTAGTGGCCTGTCTCTTATTGACGTCTGTTTCTAATACATGAAAACATGTCATGACAAATAGACACTGGTCTCCAATAGTAGTCGGGCGACCTTTGACCCGGAAGTCCCTCGGCGCTGTCGTAGGTCTTCCTGCATCTCATCACTCGGCCAGCTGTTTCCAATCAGCCGTCATCTACGACCTGCGGCATTTAAGCTGAATGCAGCGACCATCAGAGTGGGATTATTACACTGAACTGGAACTGTCGGCTAGCAAACCTGCTAACTGTGATTTTCTGGTCTTTAACTTCCTCTTGAGGAGAGTCGGGCGGAGAGAAGTTTCGGGGAGCACCACTCGTGCACTGGGCTACCACATACAAGGAGACACTCGGAGCAAAGGAGGAGCACAACTGGGAACTGCATTATTTGTGAACTGTTGGAATACGTTTGGAGCACTGTAAGTAAACACACTGTGGGTCCTCACCGCACCTGGGTCCTCTTTCCCTCTCACTTCCGTGACAATTCCATCTGAGAAGGGAATAAGAGCCGGTCTCCAACAACCGCCGGTCTCTTTTAAATGCCGGGCCAGCCGGATAATTTTTTGAATAAACGCCGGGGCTACTAATGGAAGATATACGGTATATAAGTATTTCTTTGTTGCCACTATTGATCAGCAGGCACGTTTTCAGTATTTAACCCTAGCATCTATAACCCCTTAAAAAAAACAATTAAAACTTTACTATCATCTTGATGAGGTATCAGTCTTGTGACAGATTTACGAACAACCATGGTAACTCAATTTGAATAAGAAAAATGTTTAGTGGAACATAAAGTCTATCTCCATATGTTCTGCATTTGCACCACAGATGGTTTTCTTTGCAGGATAAAATGGATAAGACGGGTTTGATTTAAGAGCCATTCATTCATTTTCTTCCACTTTCAATTTAACCTCACTGCAATCTATCCCTGCTGTCACTGGGCAATAAATCTAGCATAGGGCTAACACAGAGAGACAGACAGTCATTCGTGCTCGCATGTAAAGCCAATTTCAAATCGCCAGGTAAACTAACATGCACTCTCTTTAGACTGTAGATGCATGCAGAAAGGCCCCAACTGGTCAGTGTATTCAGACCCAGCACCTTCTTCCTATAAGGTAACAGTGCTAACCACTGCTCCACCATGCACCTCTAAGATTTGATCTGGTGAAGATCTTTATGTGCAGTAGGCACAGACTTAGTACATAAATGTTCATTCATGGGTGGACTGGCTTGTCAGTCTCTGGGCCCTTCACATTCTGGGATAAGTGTCTTGGGACACAGTGAAATTGAATCCCACATTTCTATTCATAGTAGACGAACACCACATCCATAATTACAACTAGTTAAAGCTATCAGCCATATTCTTTTTCTTTGGGCATTGAAGGGGTACTATCATCTCACTGGACAATTTTCCTCATAGTGAGAGAATTAGCACCCCTTGTTTCTCTACATATCCAACGTTTGTATAACAGTAATACAGAAACACATTAATTGTGTTTTTTCTATTTGCTTGTATTAAGTGATGTGCCATTTGGTTGCTATAGTGAGAAATACTTTTACAAAAAGTCAACATCTATTAATTTTGTCTAAACGATGTAGACACAAATCAGAGTTCGATCAATACTGACATGCTGGATCCTGGAAACAGTCTTTTGGAAATTACCTATCCACGTTTCACTTCAATTTGTTCCCTGATTGATCCAAATAGAAACAGAGTCGTGTGTTGGGTTTCTTCAGATTCTGCCCTGCATGAGATTTCCTCATAGTCACCCATTAGTTTAGGAACAAGAGCTTTCAGCTAACAAGGATTTTGGTAGGAACTCAATCATTTGTCTGTTTTCAATTTCTAGGGACTAAATAGCTTCTCTCTGCACATATTAAGTATTCCTAAATGGATTACTTTGTGTCTGTCCCTCTTCCCTGGCTTAATAAATGTACACTGTTTGACTTACAAAAGGACATTTTCAAATCAGGTACAAGGGATGTGATTGTCCAGACTTTTAACTATTTTACCTCAAAAAGAAAAGTTCAATTTTTCCTCATGTATCACTTCTTCTTGTTACAAATTAAATATTTTGAGTAAACAAAGGTGTCAAATGAGGTGTTTTCCACTTAATATTTCACTGACTTTGGGTGTTCATTTACCACGTCCTCTATCTGACAACGGAAATTAAAACCTGTCAGCATTAAGGAATGGTGTCTCTTAAAAAGCCGCCACCTCGCATGTGAAGGCAGCAATTTTTCCTTGTGCCGAGCCACATATATTAATTAGATCAATGGCTGGTCAGAAGGTACAGAAGATGTCTTTGTACAAATGAGTTTATTGAAATAGAACATTTTATTTCTGTAGCCCAACCCCACTTTCAGTTAAAGTCAGTTTATTACAGGCGAAGTTACATTCAAACTGCTGCCTTTTTTCTTGTAATGTACTTGAACCTCTGGGCAATGAAAGCCAGTCCCCATGAAAGACTTGCACACTGGGGTGCCAAACACCATGAAACACAGAATATCTTTAAAAGCACTTCCTTCTATTTCTGTGGCCCCAAAAACCTATAAAGGATTTGTCTGCTGACTGCCTCTAGACCTGTTCCAATTACCCGAGACCTCTGGTAGACACTATGTCAAGATGACACGCTTTTCAACTATTTTATATTTTTGTGGCATGCCTGCATGTTTAGTGAACCAACCAAGCATAGTTAATGATAAACAGTCAAAAAAACATGGTTAAATAAATGTATAAATAAAATGAAAAATAAAAATGAAAAGGAAATGCAAAAAATATTAAGCTTTATGCGTCCTTTAACTGGCAGGTGATGAAAAGGGAACATCGCCACAGTAATGAAGTGCTAAAAATTCATTAACATATGTGTTTTTTTGTCATTTTAGATTTTGTTGTTCTTTATGAAATGCCCAAGAGCTTTTGTGATTGTTTTAGTTTTCATGTTTGTGGTGGACACTTTTGGTATCCTCTCCTGGTGTTTCAATGCAAGTTGCAAATTAGAATTTTTGTGTGTGTAGTCAATAATAGATCCACAACAGATACAATTCATCATGTCATATAGTCACAGATATTTTTTTTTTATAAGTACCAATTGGAGGCCATCCAATCACAAACCAAAAGTAGACCAACTCTGTGTTTATATTGCTGCTTGATGCTTTGACCCTGCAACCGCAACCATTACAAGCACAATAAGATGAATTGATTCTTATATAGTACTTTTCTACTCTCCCGGTGTGTTCAAAGCACTTTATTCAATGTCCCTCATTCACCCATTCATACAAGCACTCTCTTCTATGGGTTAAGTTCTTTCTAACATTCACACACATTCATACAAGCAACTAAGGGTTAGTATCTTGCTCAATGATATTTGGTTGGATATTTGGATCAAACCAGGAACCTTCAGATCAGTAAATGCCCAGCTGTACCTCCTGAGCTATAGCCACCCCAACAAGAGCACTCAGAGTACTAGAGATGGACCGAGTCGATATAGAGTATATCAATCCCGACCTAAATTACTGGATCGGATATTGAGGACAAACAAAAAATGTAATCAGATCCTTAAAATATCACAAAAGCACCTCACAAAACTTGCAACATGGCGTAATCCAGCACGTGACCTTAGCATGTCAGAACAGTATACGTGACGTGATAGAACGACTGTGGTGTGCGAGACCTGTTGGTGCTCTGGAGTTACTCCATACTGAAAGCATTTGGAGCCTCGCTACGTGCTGCCAAACCAGCATTTCATCTCTGAGCAAGCTATCCAAGAGAAGTAAAGCAAGTGTGTAAGTTCATCTCTGAATGTTTGTAAAGCATTCCCACGTTAAGCTTAACAACGGATATATGGAGCTCGGATGACTGTGCGCTATCATTGCTGAATCTGACCGTACTATGGATAGACTCGTTTTACAAAAAGCAGTGTGGCAAGCTAAACAGTTTCACGGTTTGAAAAATAAAACTATGAAAAACACTGTATTAAGTTTTGTATAGAAATTACACAAAGTTCAATCTCAGGTTAAATGTGATAGAAACAACTTTCACTGACATCCATTTGATAAAAGATGAGTGTCATGAAGTCATGTTTGCATTTATTTGCACTGCTTTCCACTCTGGATGTCTATTTATGTTCAGCTTTAAGTATAAAAGGCTCCATCGTTCCATCATAAAGTCATGAGTTGTGTCAATCCTCACAAGCACCCTTATGATTAAGTTACTATAGCATTTGAGCAAATATGGAAAGTACTATGGTGAGAAATTTTGACCCTATCATCTAAATTTCACAGAAGAAATCAATTTGCCTAATAATAATAATAATAATAATAATAATAATAATGATCTTTGCTGACCTTCAAACATCTTAATATTCATTTTTCCGATGTAATTTTTGACTTTGTCTGATAGCACTTCTCTGAATTTCGCCAAACTTGGGGCTTTATGCTAATGCAATAAAAAACAAAAGTAGTAGAATAACAATCAAGTCTACCACTGCACAGCATCAAAAGTAGATCATCTGAAACCCCCTGAAGGTAAAGATACTATTTTACTTTGCAGTGTTGGATAAAGTAATGTCAAATCCCCCATAAAGGAATGACCTGTGGAATATACTATATACTGTAGGTCAGCACAGCCACAAGGCAAGTCACAGGCCTGTATCCAGCTTGAATAGCAGGCAGATTGTAGGCAGCATGATAATTCACTATTTCATGACCGGAGCATGACATTTACTGCTGTGAAAATGCTGAGTTCATGGTGAGTGGGCTTTGGAAGCACGAATACCATGACCACAAACTGTAACGTCTCATATTTACACCAAATAACACATTTTACAATCAAAGCTTGGGGGGCTTTTTCACAGATTACCAAGCTTGTATTCGGGGGTGGCTTTTTTTGATTGCCACCAGTATTTCTGATGAAAATCACACCTGGAGACATACAAGTTCAGCCTGTCTCATAGTTGGGGTTTTTGAATTTGTTAAACGGAGCTACAATCTGTGTCACGGACTGAAAAAATAATTCCAATTCAGAGCTAAATAAAATTAAAAAGACTCCATAGAAAGCAAAATGCATTCACAAAAAACGTGACATTTTCTTGACATAATCCCATGCTGTCATCCTGATTCCTCCAGTTTTATTGACCTCAGCTAAGCTCTCCTTCTCTTGCACGTCCTCTCCCTGACATTTATTTTTCTAAGGCCACTTTGGGTGTTTGGAATTTTTCCGCTTTTCTTATTCTTTTGTCAAGTTTGGAGTCAAAGTTACGGGAAAGAAAACTGTAGTGAAATGTCGAGAGGTGAGAGGCTCAACCTTTAGACATTTGCAGAGGTAATCAATCAGGTTGACAGTTGTGGCAAGAACGTTTCTCGTGTTCCCTGATGCTTGTAAGACACAGCAGCTTTGTACAAAGTAAGAAAGCAGTGCTCACAAAAAATTAATTATTTTCAAAAACATCATCATAGAAAAGACCAATTAAGAAAAATGGGTCAAAACATGAGGTCGGCATGTGGCCTCTCTGCTTTATTACCGGCTCCAGGAACAGAAGTCTTTATCTGAGAAGGTCGTTATCAACGGGCTATAAATCAGTGTGGGTTACACGCAGGCAGGCTAGAGGCTCAGGAACAAATAAAAGAACAAATGCTTGATTATGAGCATTAGTAAGAGAGTGTCTAGTGTGGCCACCTGACAGCTGAGTAAGAAAGCTTCACGCTGCATGGCCTAATCTCTTTATAAAAATGAGACATGGATTCAGAATTCATCAACAGTGTCATCTTCAGCTCAAACATGTTTCCCTTTTCTAACAGAGGGGTCTACATGGAGCTGGCTGACACCCAAATGAGTAAACAAGATTTCTGTTTTCAGTCTCACTGAGTCTCGTAGACGTTGTAGAGCTATTAGCATGCTAATAGCTCTACAACATTAGATGATTTAGATATCAGCAAACCAGAAATTGCGGGTAAACAATAACTTATTGGAGTCTTTCGGGGTTTGTAGTGATAAAAGAATCAGCAAATTAGCAAATTCACACATCTGCTGGTGCTGGTCTGTGTGGCAGTTTCCACTATATTTAGCGAAATATGTAAACTTTTGACTTTTTGGTGATTTTCCCTGATGATTATGGCATTTGACAGTCTACTGTAACTTACAGGTCTGATGTAAATGTGGTTAACAGAGCTCTAAAATTCTCTTTCCTTCCTTGCGTTGTTGTCCTTCCTTAAATGGAAGGACTACAACGCAAGGAACACAGGGACACAGATGTGCAGTTAGGGCAGCTGGGATGTAAGAAGTGTTTAAAGAAAAAATATCTAAAATCATGCAGAAACTATGAGTGGCCACAGTAGAACACTATAGCCAGCCTCAAATAGCCACCAGAGGAATTGCAGCTTTTGACTTAATGTTTTAGTCCTGGAAGCTGTCTGCTGAGCAAAACCAGCTCCTGGTGTGCAGGACTGTGTGGAGATCAGGTTGCCCAGAAAGGTGAAAAAGTCTGAGGGCATCTAGTTGGGAGGTGGAGAATGAAAATGGCTTCAAATATACTGTTAAAACGTAGAGAGAAGGATAAACAGACATGTGATGTTGGACTGTGATACATATACTCCACAGTTGTACAAACATTTTACTATAATGGAAGCAGAAGTTAGACTTAATAAAAGTAGAAGCACTAAAAAGCAAAACTAATGTATTTACCTATGCAGCTGAAGATTTGAACTCTTTGGGGAATCTCTTTGAAAGAACCTTTTCTTGTGCACCGTAACAATTTTTATAGTTGAAGCTTATTATTTTTTTGTCGACCACAAACATGTAAGATCAACTTCCTTTCATGTTTTTCTTCCAGTCCAGCCTCCTGCAGACAGTTTCCTGCTGTTGTCTTGATGATTGGTTTACTTGTTCAAACCTTAAATAAAAAAATGCAGTTCATGAGGCACTTTGTGGTTTGCTGTTGGGGCACAGCAATAATGACTTTCTGTTAGAAGGGAGTACTGTCACGGCTGCAGCAGTGGAGTGAACCAAGGACCCAAATGCAGGCACTGGCTTTGATGAGAGTGAGCTTTATTTTCAAAATGGTGAGAAAACAGACTGAGCAGAGATGGTAAGGACAGAAACTAAGAGGAACCTAAACTGACAAAAACTAACTAAACAAACCTGAAACTATGACTCACAGAATGCAGGATAACACCAGGGTGAGACACAGAGTGACACAGGGAGTTAACACAGAAAGACCAGTAACAAGCTCACAAAAACAAGGGGCTTAAATACACACAGGAGCGATCGGGGAATTGGAGACAGGAGGGAAACTCAGCTGGGAGAAATCAGGTGATGAGACAAAGGGAAGCAAAACCAGACACACTACACACAGGACAGGCACTGTGTCCCCAAACCTGGGCCGCATCCTTCGGAGGACTCAGCCTTTGCGGTCTACGTGGGCCAGGTCCTTTGAAGACCGAGAAGGCCGGAAGGCTTGTGAAATGGGACGATCAAGGCTTCAGATTTGCGTCATCAGCTTTCTCGGCGGAGTTGAATAAACTCAGCCGTCTGCTCCTTGCTCTCTAAAATATAACAGGACACTGGTGTAAATTCTCTACCATCTCACACGTCTGTTTAATCAGTTTTCTGTTTGATGTTTATTCAGCTGTGTGAAAACTATAACTTTAATCTCAGCCAAATCAATTTATTCAGGACATCACATATTTGCAAAAGCGCTCTAACGTTTTCAGAGATGTCGGTTACCCACCAGCTCGATTGCTGACTGCGAGGGGTTTGAAAACGATGTACTGGGAGTCCACTTTTTTCACCGGCACTGTTGAGCCTTGATGACCTGCTCAGCAATTGAGCTGGTGGGTAACAGACATCTCTGAAAACGTCAGAGCACTTTTGCAAATATGTATGTCTTGATAAACCGAGCAGATATTTGAAGTTTACACAGCTACATTCTCACCTGAAAAAATGTTAAAAGTTTATTTTGTGACCCAGAAAAAGCAATAAGAGTAATATTAAAACAAAGTAGCTGCCGCCATTGTTGGAAACTAGAAATGTCTGGGCCGCTGTAGGAATTCTGGGATAGTTTGGGCCATGAAGAATACACCCGACCCATCCTTCAAATTCGGGGAAATGAAGGACGCATTTGTCAACCACATTTGGAGCAGCCTTCGAATTGGAACAGTCTTTGTCGCTTGGCTGTGACGTAATTGGTCTACAAACGTGGCCGACGAAGGATGCGGCCTAGGTTTTGGGACACAGCTAGGGGCTATCAAAGTAAAACAGGAAATACAACAGGTATGCACAGACACGAGCTTAACACTAAGACATCAGACATGGCAAAAGGGAGGAAACACAAAGACGTGGGACCAGGGCAGGCACAGAGACACAGCACAGAAGCAGCTCAAAATACAAAACCTGAGAACTAGAAATACTAGAACAGAAACCAAGGACCATAACAAGTACTTAAACAAGTAACTATGTTAGGTCATGTCTCAGGTATAACGCAAAGCAAACAGATTATTGTATATATAGATTTGTCGAGGCAGGACATCAGATCATTAACTGGATTTTGTTTTCCTATGTCTAGTAAATATAAATACCATTCAGAACTCTTGTAAGCAGACAGAACTGTTGAGGAGGCATCTTCAGTCAGTGCTAAATTGATAAAGACTAGAAATTGCCTAAAAGCCTCTGTATGGTGTAATACACAACTACCAAGGTAAAGAGGTACAGAGGCCTCAAAGGCTATATTAATGAGCTACAAAACTGCAATGACCTCTGTTTGGGTTGTTGGTCCTTTTGGTTGGGAAAACAATTTTTATCAGGCATCGACTGTATAATTGCCTAAAAAGTACCCAAGACAAGATGAACGCGATGTAGATCAGACTCTGATGCTAGCATAAACAGCATACAAAATTCATGTAGCCATGTTTCGTGTTACGAGCTGAGCATTTTCAGTTTTGAAATCACATGTGCCAAGAAAAGGATTTATCTGTCTGTTCATTGGCTAACAACTTATCAGTGACACAATAATTACACCTAAAGCAACTAAAATTTACAAAATGAAACTAATGATTAATTCAATGTGACCTGAAGCGACTGACTGAACTGTTTCCAGAGGTCCCGGAAGAGCAGTCATTGGAAATAATGCAGGTGATTGGCAACTATCTGGTTAATGCCTGCAGCTAGTTGTTTTGAGAAAACAACACTAAGTCCTTTTGCAAATGAGATTAATATCAGTGGTCTCTGGTAGTAAGATTATTTTGTAACGCATGAACAAAGTTTCAGGGAATTAGAGTTTTAGTTTGGCTCAAACTAGATTGCCCATATGATCAATGTTTGTGAATCAGCTTGAGTAAATGGCAAGCTGATTCACAAAATGAATACAGAAAGCCCAGAAAAAACATAACTGCAGTGATTAACAAGTAGATATGCCTGCCACCCCACACAACTGAAACTGTGTCCTTTCGTAAATGCAGCAGCTCAACTAGCATGTGTTTTCAGGTTTTTGGGTTTCTGACTGTTTAAAATTGTTGACTTGCTGTTTGGGGGCATGATTAAGACTTCCATCTTTGGTGCCACACATGTTATTCTTCTGGTTTTAGAGCACCATAATGGTTCTGATCATAGCAAAAACTCAAAGGTCAATGAGAAGATACTCAGAGATTTCAAACTTCCACAGTTTCCGATGTAAAAATAAAGCATGTTGTGAAATTTAAGATGTGCAGCATTATTGCAAGATTCCTCTGTGAGATCAAAAGGCTGCTGTTAAAGGAATGTCTTAAAGCTTTTTCACAGTCTCTTTGTCCTCCTCCAGTGACCCTGGACAGAAAAGAGAGTTTCAAGGCCCCAGAGTGAGCGGAAATATTGCCTCCTAAACAAATAACTGTTTTGACATGCCTGAGTCTGTGGACAAAGGGAAAAGATGGATGACAAGGTAATCCCTAGAGTGGAAAAGTACAGTAAGCTATGCAGCTTTTTGTTTTTGAGTGGTGCATCTATTGTATGTCATGCAGCACATCAAAACATGAGTTGTTCATTTGTTGCTTGAGCAGGCAAGCCATCAAATCCAACTAGAAAGCATTTCCCTTATTTATATTGTGTTTTTTTCATTTTCCCTTGTGTACCCCCAAGTTGCATGTGAGAGAAATTTGGCAGATTGAAATGAGAACTCTGACAAAAGACCAACAGCCCAGTGCTGGAGGTTGTGAAGGACATCTGTTCGTGACCTCAGACCCGACCAGCTGCAGCTGCCTTCATCCAAGTGCTCCTCCAAGGTCTCAGCCAAGCCCTCGCTCTTGGCACTGCATAACAAACTTTATGCAGCATTTTAGATTTGCCAGTTTTCTACTTTCTATAGTAAAGGGGAGAGTTGACCCCCCCAAGAATCTGTCTTTTAGTCCACCTTCTTTAAACGTTCAGTGAAGTTTTTTTTCTCAGTACTGCTGAGTTAACATGTTCTTTTCTGTCATTTATAGCTGAATCTAGTGGTACAAATTAAACATATGACAAGCTGAGTAATAAGTGGGGAGTACTGTTATTTTATTATTCTTTCATTCTATTATTTATGCTAGGCAAACCTAATTGGCTAATGGCTATACCTTTAAATTTACAGATTTTCAGTTACAGAGTGTTTTCTTCTATCTTTTCAGGTATTTGCTGTAATACATTTTTTTTTTCCTTTTCTTAAGGCGCTTAACAGCACTTTTATATCCTGCTGTAACGACAGAGGTCAGTCAGGGGTTAAAGTGGGATTTGGCAAGAGCTGGTGCAGCGTGGGGAAATGACTCACTTAGAAATAAGTCATAAAGTCATTTGTACTGTGAGCTCCAGTAGGTTTGTTTTCCTTTGTGGACAGACTGTGATCAGCTGACAAATGCTGCTGCTGCTGGGCACGAGGTACTGCCCTTTCTAGATGTATTCCACTATATCGTCCACTATACAGTACTGTGCAAAAGTTTCAAAACATGTGCAAATATACGAGGAAATACACAGTTTGTACAGTTTGAACATGCTTGAAAGTCAATATTTGACCTTTTTTCTTCACCACATCCTGAATAATACAGGAGAGCTTTCTTTTAATGTCTTTAGTAAGTCTTTATGAATAGTTCTCCAGGCTTCGCGAAGGACATTCAAAGCTTTTCTTTGGATGTTGGCTGCCTTTTGTTTTGTTGTGTGTCAAGATCATCCCACACTATTTCACGTCAGGTATAAAAAAGCAGCCAAAATCCAAGCTCTGTAAACAGTTAACAGAGTTATCAATATCACAAGTCTGTGCTATTTTAAGATCATAATAAACTTAAAGAACATAAAAATTATTGTATAATCATTTGCAGCCAACAGGGAAAAAAAAAACAATGAAGGTTGCATCTAAGATTGTACATCCCTTATTCCACAGAAAGGGACTTCACACCTTCAGACCTTGTTATAAAGGTGGAATTAGAACCCAAATGGAGGCCATAGAAACAGTCAAGAGTAAAAGTGAAAGTGCACCTTTAATGCAGGTAGATGAGAAGTCCAAAAATACACAGCCCATAAGGGAAACCACAATGGCTCTAATAAATTTCCAATAAACAGCCAGGAAACGCACAAGAGACAAAGACTGAGGGGAAGACAGCACTACTTATACACATTTCGGTAATTAGGAGACAGCAGGTGATACAAATTAAAGACAGTGAGACAAGAGATGTCAAATTAAACGTGAAACACGGGCAACAAATGACTTCCAAAATAAAATAAAGGAAATGAGAAACAATAAGTGAACAGGGAATAGCAGACACAAGAATAAACGAAATGTAATGGAACTGACAGGAGATGATGAGACAGAAAACAGTGAAGGAAAAAATGAAACTAAAACTAAGAACTAAATTATAACAAGAACTAAAGGCTCCAAAATAATCAAGAAAACACGAAGACCAATAAACAAAATTATCTACAAAAAAACAAAGAATTAAATCTCTAAAGTAAAAAACAAACAAACAGCCAGACCCAGGATCACGACACTATATGACTGCTATCCATATGCAGAGGTCTGAGGGATTTTCCGGGAATAGTGGCACTACTTTCTGGAGAACTGGCTGGTCAGTGGGCGCTAATTTCATACCTGCTGATCTCTAATCTGATTCGCAGTTACCATAGCAGTATATCGTGGTAAGAAGTGCTGCCCATTAAATTAATTGTGACAGCAACTTTATTGACATTTGCATGCACAAATGCATGACAGAGATAAGAAGGACAAATGATGTGCGATTGTAGATTGTATGTGTGTCAGGGAGGTATTATGTTCTGATTTGTTGAGTGATAATCTCCGTGGCATTAGTTGGAAGCAATTCCAGGCTGGAGCACATAAAAAATTACCTCGCTCGACATCATAATGTGTAAAACTGCCAATTAGATTTAATTACTCATTAACTGAAGGTGCTGGAATGTATCGCTCCAGCACTCTTTAACCCCAGTTCATAGTCCCCTTTAGGTAGCCATACCTGTCACTATGAACACGCTTATCTGCAATTTGAGGCACAGTAATAATGTATTACGGTGCCATTTAAAACGTGTTCATTAATTATCACTTATCACGTGTAGCATTCAGGCATTATGCATTTTGCAATAATAGACATCCATAAGATCTTGCTAAAGTAAAATTAACGTTCAGTAAAAGGAAAAAAAAAAACGATGGATATGTTTTTTTTGTTTGTTTGTTTCTTTTTTCTTGACGTGTCACCCAACAAATAACACAAACAAGGACATGTTCTTAAAGATGACAGTTAATCTTGTAAGGGGACTTGTATTTGAGAGAATATTTCCCAGCAGACACTTCCTTTTCTTCCTGTGGGTATCTGGTGATTGACAGTGAGCATGTAAGCAGTTATATGGAAACACTCCCAACTAGGGCACAATGAAATAATGATCAAACAGAAACTTCTCAACAAATCAGCTATTCATTTTCACTGGTATAGATTATCTTGATCAATTGAAGTTGGTTTTCCATATTGCTGAGGGATGAATGGCAGCAAATGGGTTTTTTATGAAAAGCAGGAAATGAGGCCTCACATCTCCAACGCAGTGCCGAATGTAAAGAAGAGGAGCAATCTTCTCCATTAATGGAGTTTTGGATCTGATGTATGGGAGCAGATTCTGACAAACTTTATTTAAAACCAGGGAAGACATTATGATGAGTGAGTGTTTTATTCTAATAAATCAAACATATGTGGGATTATATGTGCACTTTGAGCTGTCTTTTGATCTCAAGTTAACAAAAAGTTCAAGAACTAATTGAACTAAATAACTTTAGTGGATTTTATGAAAACCTAAAATGATTATACTTTCCCTTCTTCTTGACCTTAAATTCAAATGATTTTTTAATCGCTCAAGACTTTCATCATTGACAAACTTAGGTTTGGCCTCACTCTGTTGCAGCTACATTGATTCAACAAGGAGACATAAAAATAGTTTTCTTTGAGACTGAGATTAAATTTCCATATTCTCTGACTTGCACCTGTTATAAGACTGTGAGACAAATGTCTGGAATAACTTATTGCAGGTATAGGTGAGGCAGCGGGAACACGAAGTTGATACAAGAATATGCATTTACATTCACATACAGCAGACATACAGCAGTGTCAGCATTCAGTTGTGTCTTTCGGTTAGCATGATGGATGTTGCATCGGTTTTCTCTCCACCAACTCCCCATGGAACCATTCACCCGTTTAACTGAATGCCCCAGTGTCGGTTGCTAAATGTGTACACTTTTACCTTGTCTTTTGCTAGGCCAACAGAAAGAGGATAGCGATCTGCTAGCCACTTATCTAGCCTAAAAAATATATAAATTTATATTAATTTGCAACTAATTATCTAATAGCTACACAGCACAGACAACAGATGGAGTTTTATCACTGAGGGCAGAAGTGGGATTTATGCGTCCATGTTAAATCTGCGCTGTAGTTGCATTGCTAACACAAATGTTACACCCCAACGAACATTGTAATGTGCATCACATCAAAATAGCCTGAAACAACTATGATTTACCCATTTGTTTGTTTCCTTGTGACCATTTCCAGTTGTTTCTTTTGACACAATTTTTTGACTATTCAGAAGCTCCACTGCCACCTAGTGTTTAGGCAGTACGATTGCAGCGCAACGCAGGCACACCAACACAAGTGCTGTGTCTCAATCCCTCGTGGGCCACATTTGTAGGCCGATTACGTCACAGCGATGCGACGTGGGCTGTCCCAATTCGTAGACTCCTACAAATGTGGCCAACAAATGCGGCCTACATTTCCCCGAATTTATAGGATGGGTCTGGTGTATCCTACGTGGGCCACCATATCCCAGAATTCATAGTGCAGCCCCACCAATTCCAGTTTCCACCACTGGTGGCAGCAACGGAGACGGTAAAACCGAGGAGGTGGAAGTGGTAAGGGCGGGAACAGCTAGTGACGAAAATCTGAAGGCTAGACCGTCCCATTTCACAAGCCTCTCACTTCCGGCCTTCTCAGCCTTCGGAGGACCCGGTTGACGTACGCCACCCACGAGGGATGCGTTCTAGGAATTGAGACGCAGCCAAGTATAAATGCTGGCAATGGTGTCAGCCCAGCGTGTAGGTTACATTGTGGCCATTACGTAAACCCAACAAAGAAGCATAACTTAAGCTTACCGTATTTTTCGCCGTATAAGACTTTTCCCAACTTTTCCCAAAAGTTGGTGCGTCTTATACGACAAATACACATTTTGCCTGCATTAAAATTGCTCCTAACTTTGTGTGGTGCTTGCTCGCAGTCCTCTGTGTGCTGCAGGCTGTGCCTCCTCATGTCTCCCAGGTCAGTGTGGGCACAATTTCGCCACTTCTGTGCATATCTCCCAGGCACTGTATCAATCTATTCTGCCCTGAAAACGTCTGCCCTTCCTGCTCCATGCCCGTGATTGAAGGGCAGAAGAATTGATCCAAAGCTCCGCCCCCCAATCACGGGTGCCGTTTCTCAATCGCGGGTCCGGACTCGTGTTCTCGGCAAGTCCAGACCTGCGATTTGTGCAATTGGAACACCAGCGTACTCGATGATGTCACAGGTCAGGTGAACGTGACCGGGCTGGTCTCGCGAAATGCATGACGGGTTCTTTGGCTCCACCAAGTCCACACAAGTCACCACCGATGCATGCTCGATAAAAGGGGCGGAGCCAGAACACATCCGGGAACTTTTGGCGTTCGAAAACGCGTACTTTGATGCGTACTTTAAATTGGGACAGTAC